>JAQQSB010001069.1:0-23957 GCA_029721515.1 Synanceia verrucosa | reverse complement strand
CAAACCAGAGGAAATCGTGGAGACACTGAGACATCTGAAGGGACGGGAAAGTGATGCAGAACTTTCGTCGTGTTGGACAGGTTTTTTTTTGTTTAGCTTAGGGAGGTGTTATTATTTTCATGATTTTTGTAATGTTTGCTATCTTAGCTTCTGTTGTAGGGCGTATTAGCCTGATGCTATCGTTAGCTTCTCTGTGGGGTGTAAGCTGGTCGTAGGTGTGGCTTGTATTGAAGAGGTTATAGGATATGACATTTTGACCATATTGCACAGTCATAGTCTCCGTGTCTGCATTATAAAGATGCTCACAGACTCCAGCAGACTAAACGAGCAGAATCTGGATTCCGCGTAATCCGTCATCCGACTCCGTAGCTACAGAGACCCCTCGAAACCCCTCGCACTTCTCCGCGTCATGATGCGTGTTGTACAGCCCTGCTGGCACAAATGCACCCTCGGAAAGTGAAGCAGTTCGCCTTAATGTCGCTGATAAAAGCAGGGGAAAAATACTATTTTTATGATTTAATTATTTGTAGAGGAGATAGAAGAGAACAACATTAGTTTTGCTTTCGGTATTTAAAACTCCTCTTCCTCTTTCTTTCAACACAAAATCGAGAATAGCGAACGCGTTAAACCAACAACTTTCGGTATGTTCTGTGGAAATATACCCATCCATAATTACTGAATGAATTAAATAGATTTTTTTGAGCAGGTTGAGTGTGTTTGATTTGCCTTTCACAAGAGATAATCGATACTTTAGTTCTCTTACATCCTGTCTCAGCGCTGCTGCAGAGGATACCTGTCTGTCTGTTTGTGTGGAGTGGAAATGGGCTGCATTTCACAGCAGGGGTGCAGCTAGAGGACCAATGCACAGCCCTTGGTCGCCTCGCCTTCCCTTGACAGATTGACGGACAAAGTTAAAAATTCCTGCGCCCGGAGCACGACGGAGAGGCTCTCCGTATCTACGCATGCACGGCACTTTGCACGCCGAGTACTATAAATTGGCCTTAAGTTGGCCTACGTTTGGGCCTTTAGCTCAATGCGTTGTCGCTGATCAGCTGGCCTATTGGTCACCGGAGAGACTCTGGTCACACATTGGTGGCGATGGCTGGACGCCGACTGGCTTTCGGTGGCAGATGGAGTTGTACAAATTATTCAGATAATACATTCATTAAATCCTGTCATTGGCCATGCATCGCCTTAACGTTAACTCCAAATAAAAAGAAATGAAAACATTGAACGAGAAGCTAATTGTTGCTTTTTAGACTAAACTTTGACTGATCAGATGTTAAAAATTACCACGTAGACATAACCAAATAACAGAGAGCTAGAAATAAAAAAAGAACTAATGAGACATAGATGGAGACTGGAAAACGACAGATAGCAGCTAAAAGACACACTGAAGTCTGGAGATTTTTGGTTTTCTATTATTCTTGAGAAGTGGTGGAATTGGGAGGAGTTAAACGGGTCCTTCCTCTCTTTTCACTTTTAATTCATATGTAAGTGAATTAAATTTAATCTACTAAGCTAACTTATGAATCACATATCTACTTCCCACTATAAAACCAAACAAATTATGACCTTAGTGTTAAGCACATGATGAGACATTTGATAATCACCAGTTTTCAGCAAATGTTATAAGCAGATTATTATCACATAACTTTAAGATGTAATGTATCTCATTATGTAGTTTACCAAACTAAACAAGCATTAAACAGGATTAATTCAAATCATGCTAACAAAGAAAAACAATAGATTATAATTACTAAGTTATTAACTTTGAAACACAATCCTTTGCATAAAGTTCCTCACAGATGAAACATTCAAAAGATTATATGGAAGATTTACCTTCATTGTCCACTAGATGGCAATGTGGCTCTATGATAGAATTTATTCTTAAAACAAGTCATACTTGTAACTCAGTGACACATACTCAGCTTCCTAGGGGGTCAAAAAAAGGATCAAAATTCAATCTTTTCATTTGAGGACTAATTTTATCCTAACTCATACTAAGTGTTTAGATACTCATAACCTTTTATTTACATTACATAGAGAACTTCATCCACAAAATCTGAGTGTTTTCACATCTGGCAGAGCCAGTTTTATGGCTTAAAGTTGTAATTCAATTGTAAGGAATGTGTTATTGAATTGAAGAGATTTTTTGATATTCTGTAATACATGCAGGTACAAAAAGAGAGAAAGGAGAAGGGACTTTTAAAGTCTATTCTGAGAGCTAACTGCTAAACAGCTAAAATAAAAAAACAAAACAGCAAAGTGGAATGAAAACTCAAAGAGGTACAAGAAGAAGAAAAATGCCCTCCAGACAATTCTGAGCTGACAGCCCCCATCTGATGTCTCCAGGCACAGATGACCAACTCCTACAGCCTTCCAGACCAGTGCTACAGCCCAGGGATTTAAAAATGACAGGATTGCACAATCCTATAATAAGGTGTTATTGCTTTTATATCTCAGCACTCACCCAATCAACCTATCAATCACTCACTCTGCTGCCCTCTCCATCACCAAGTCATTCCTTTCTTTTTCACTCACTCACTGACTCACTTTCTCACTCAGTCACTCACTCACTCTCCTGACTCACTCCAGTCAATCACACTTTGTCTTACTCAATCCCACTTGTCTCACTCTCTTCCAGGAGGACACGCCATCAACCGGAGGAACTCAGACCATTAGTGATGCAACACAATCACCCCTCTGGTCCAATGACATCAACATCCCTAAAAGAACAATGTCCACAAAGGAAAAACTCAAGCTAACTAAAAAACTGAAGATCACACTGGACCAAAGCTCGAGAGAAAGAAAAACAAGGAGCTCGACAATCTGAGAAAAAAAAATAAAACGTCTTGAAGCAAAGAATGCACAAAGGAAGCTGGCAGACAAAAGGGAAGGTTTCTACAGAACAGGACGCCACAACATGAGAACCGTTGCAACATCTGCAAAGACAGCCCATTGCCAGTTGTGATGGACCCAGCCACAAAGAACAACTTGTGGTGAGATGGAATGAGTGGGTGACAAAAACATCACCATACTGGGAAAAAAATCTCCTGATGGTACTGGAGGGTTGAAGGCAAGCACACCACTCTGGAAAACGACAGCGGCCAGCCTAGAAAAACTGGGTGGAGCAAACAAAGAACGACCTGCCCACGTTTCCAAGGTTCACCTCTTCAACATAGCACACACCAGTTCAGAGAGAGATCAGGCAGCTGAAAGAGAGATTGGTGGAAGATGAAGGAGTTGTACATTTTGACTAAGCAGTGAAAATTACAACTGTAAGAGATGGAGCAAGGAAATAAAGGACACTCACTTTGGTGGAGGTCACAAACAGGTTACTTTGCATACTGGTGTCCTGTATGTGAGTGAGGGACAGCCGGAAGCCTTTGCCACGGTATCCAGCAGTCTAAAGCACAATGCTGTAGCGACGTGGGCACACCTTTGATCCAGTGTGGCGGCATATAAAATCCAGTCGACCCACAGGTGCAAAACATTGTCCACCTGGTGTCTGATGGGCCAATCTTCCTAATACCACAACAAGGTTTGTCATGAGCAACTTTTAGACTGATATTGATTGGTCAGAATTTTATAAATCCATCAGGGGTAAAACATGAGAAAGACAAAAATACACCACATATTTACACTCACTCACTGTCACTCACTTTCTGACTCACTCTCAACATTCCAACCTCTCTCTTATCTTTCTCTCTCCGCCATCCCCAGGTCTCCTTCTATTTGGCATCCACAGTGCCTTTCATAAAAGGGGTTTCAAGTCTGTGACCTGGAGATTTTACAGAAGGCATCACACGGGAAAGGTGCTCCAGACGGCGTTGGAGGAGCACTGAAAAATCTTGCAGACAGGCTGGTAGCCTATGGAACGGACATACCTGATGCTGAAGCCTTGCTGCACAACCTGTCAGAGCAGAGTTCAGTGAAACTCTTCAAGGTGACTGAAGAGGACATTTGAAACATTTGGAGAGTTAGTGCCCCCATCACTGAAGACAGTGCAGGGCACTCTGAAAGTACATCAGGTAAGGTATCACTCAGTAAACAATCAGATTATGATGATTCCCATTATGTTCACTGAATAAATGTGCAACGTTACTCATATATTTTTCTGCTGTTTTTTTTCAGCTTATTGCAACAGAACCAGGGAAGATCAGAGTGAGGGATGTCTCATGCTTCTGTAAGCTCTGCATGTGATTGCTATGCTCTAAAAAGAAGTCATTCTCAAAGAAGAGACGGAAAATAGAGGACTCCTATTGGAGTTGGGCAATGGGTGCTCGTTAAGTATGGACGGATGCCTGTATCCTGGTATTGTAACACAGTTAGGAATGTGTAGCTGTTAAGTGACGCCAATGTTTAAAGATTGGTTATTACATTGTAATGAGATGGTAATTTCTCTTCACACCATGTCGTACCACAGTCTCCCTGGGCGGCCCAGAGTGTGATGCTCTCCCAGTCGAAGCTCTCCGGGCTGGTGTTCCTGGACCTGCTTTGGCCGGGAGCAGCATCACACTTCTGTGGTGAGAGGCTGTGGCATGACACAGTGCTTCTCTCACCCAGCAGTAGAAATGTGTTATTGTTGTTTTTGTAGGGTTGGATGCTTTTTAACGTGGTTTATCCATTCGCCTGAAGCATCATTGTTCATTGCTTGAGCTATTGTAGGCCTGCTCACTTCACTGAGTGTGATTTCTTTTTCATCTTCTAGATCGTAGGTGATGAATATGAAGGCAGACACCATGGAGTCCACAGGTGGGAATTGGTTCTACACCCTCTACTAGGAATCCAGGGGACAAAGTGTGGTACTTCAAAGAAAACATCCTGACCTGATCCCCTGAGCCTATGCCAACTACATCACTGGCCAGGCACTTCAGTGTTGCTGAAGAGATTTGGGTAAAACATAAATGAGGGAGGGTTGAAAGAGGGAGGAGGGTTGGAAAGTTATTGATTGTTTGATTATTGTATTTGATTATTGTATTGTATTGATTCTTGTTACATTGTATTGATGTTGGTTCTGTTATACATCTTCTAAATAGAAGATGCTCTTAATGAATTGAAAATGAAATTGAAAATGTTATTGTATACATCGCATCGATTGTGGTTACATTAAACCTTCTGTTATGAATTGCTCTTTGATTCATTGTTTTTGTAAAGTCAAGCTTAATTTCTCATTACCCAAGACAATCTAATCATTCAGTAGTTCTAATATAGCCTTACATGATAAATAGTGAAAAAGATTGGACTGTAGCCTAATTTGTGAATACTAAAAACATGGCTTCTGTGTATGAATACCATGTGAAGTCATTACCGTCACAAAATTTTTCATTACTGTAACAGCTTTCCATTACCGTCACATTTGCTGTATATGGAAATATTTGGATGGGCATGAGTGATAACTTCAAATTTTATTTTTGTACAGGAGCTATTTGTCAAGTCTTTTCAGATTACTGAATTGACATTTTTTTATTTATTTGTGAAATTTACACTACAGGAAAGATTTGGTGTAAAACATGTAATTTTGTTACGGTAATGAACATAATAACTAAAATTATTGTATCAATAAAAAAATTATGAATGTTTACACTATGTGGCTATTCTGAACTATTAATAGAACATGCATGAAAAAAACAAAAGGTCTACCTTTAATACATATTCAGTTATCATCAATTGAAAATGTGTGACGGTAATAAACTTATTCGGTCAATGACTCAATAAAACATTCCAAAAATGTGTTAAAAAACATGTATTGATCCTTCATTTTAATTGGGACAGTTAGTTGAGACCCTGCTTGCTACTAATGAGAGAAAAAACGAGCAAAATTGACCTCAAATTGTTTTTGCAAAAGTTAGGACAGTTTCGTGAGAATCACCCAGCTGGGATAGACTCCAGCCCCCAAATACAGCTTACATGTTGATGTATCAGCATTAATACTCCAATAATATAATATATGGTACAATATGAACTGGAGCAGGTACTTTAAAATTTGAGAAATTTTGTAGGACAGTGTTGTATTGACAGCTAACAGACCATTGGTGAAATGTGTTTTGGTAATAATAATAATAGCTGGTTAATGAGTGCTTTACTTTATGTATTTGTGTACTTACTTGATGCCGATAACTGATGGATCAGCTAGCTCAAAAGTTTTGTCTTCACTTTCAGGTGAAATGAGCAGCGTGTCTTCTGTTAAACACTTCAGTTGTGTTCCATTCTGTTCTAATCTGCTTTGATTTGTATTCTAATCTACTTTGATCTTTATTCTATTCTGCTTTGATCTGTATTCTAATCTGCTTTGATCTGTATTCTATTCTGCTTTGATCTGTATTCTAATCTACTTTGATCTGTATTCTAATCTGCTTTGATCTGTACTGTACCTTCTATTATCATTTGCACATTTGGTTACCTGGCAACCGCAAAGTAACTAAGTATTGTCAAAGTCAATAAGTGCATTATTACATATTAATGTATCTTAATGCATAATGCAGGTATACACACACACACACACATCAGTCTAGTGTCCAGTGATCAGTCCAGTTAACAACAGACAGAGAGTCTAAGCAGATCAGTTTTTATCCAGACATGCAGTGTAAATTTGAACTCTACAGCGTGTTAAACTGTAGAAAAAGCTTGAATCTCTGCTTGCAGAGGGAATTTTCCAGAGTGGCGCCACAGACGGGTAAGTAACCTTAACATTCACATGTTGGCAACATCTTGAACAAGTTTTTTTTCAACTGAACATGGTTTTTATAGTTTTATTGTTGTCGGTTGAGGAGATGTTGGCAACATGTACCCTTCTGTTCGATGATATTATCGAGTCACAGTTGCTAACAGTTCTCACTGAGATAAGATGATCTATGTTAGCTAAGTATTATTTCTGAAGGCTGCTGACTGAGATAAGAATACATAGCTGGCGTAAAATAAATGCAAAGATCAAATTGTCTCTGCATGAAGGTGAATTGTGTATATTTATATAATTGTATATGTACATGATTATTGTATCTGTGTTTATACAGCTAAGTTGACATGAAGGCTAAACATGAAAAAAGATATGGTCTACATGTAGCTGTATAGATACAGTATGTCTTAACTGATAGCATGAAGCATTTGTTAATCATGATTCAGCTATATTAACTATGCTCTTATTTTTCATTAGTAATCAAGCAAATTGCAATCAGAGCAGACCAATAGCTGGTAAGTAGGCCAAGGTTATGATACAAAATGATGCTTGTAGCTTTACTGTACAACTAGCAGAAGCTAGCACCAGCAATGGTTCATAAAGTGGCAGCAACAATGCGGAGGGTGGAAAATATTCTACATTGTACAACATCATTTTAGGCTTAAAGACATGGCTGTAATGTCCAATATTGACAATCAAAGCAGTGACAATAAAAATGACAGACTTTTGCAAACTTAAAATGTTTATTCAGCGTCCCTCTTAATTACCACCAGACCTGTCAGCGCCGACAGATTTCACAGCCTCTCTTCTGATGACTGTAACTCCTGTTATACAGTGTGTGCTATTGAAAACCACTGAAGGCTAAACCAGCCTCATCGCCAGACAGATTTCACTGGTGCCCCAGTATTGATCTGCAGTGTCCCAGTAAAAATTTCACCAATAAAAAAAAATCACTTGAGCGTTTTAAATCTACATAGCATAGACTACACAGTAGTACACATACTACATAGTATGACAATTAATTACTACTGTATTCACTCCACATAAACAATGCACACATGGCTAATTAATATGGTAATTTATTCATGTGTAGAGACTTCTGCTGATAATACTGGTCAACTTGAAGTTGAGAGAGCCAGAGAGAGAGAGAGAATCACTGCGTGAGGTAGGTAACGCGAACAACTTGTTAAATATATTATTTAAATTTTGATTTGACTCGAACTGTAACTCCTAGATGGATATCAGAAAGTTATACGCCTGCAGTAGGGACAAATCAGCAGGAATGAGAGAGGTAAGTGAAGTCCTCCTAGCTAGCTAGACAACATAAGTCTGTCTTAAGTTAATGCTAAGTTAGCTGACGTTATTCCTTGTATCAAGACAATGATATTCATTTGCTGTACGAGCTGTGCAGAGAATTTCCAGTGAGTTTCATCAGCATGAAACATCATGTTGGTTATGGTCTGATGGTTCTGCTCAGGACCTCTGCATCAATGATGATTTTTTTAGGAAGCTTGTGTTAGTTGACAGATACAGCCTATGGATGGTGCAGTGGTTCTCATCTGAAATGATCAAATTTAAATCATTCAAGTTTTTTTCACAGAACAATAGCACAGTAGACTTGTCTTGTTAATCGGTTTGCCTTTGACTAAAATAATCTTGTTTTGTCACCAGAAAAATGGCTACAGCTAAAGCATCTGGTTTTGTTGCCAGAAAAAATAGTCAAATTTCTGTATTTGTCACCAGAAACATGGCTACAGATATCGGGTTTTGTTGCCCCAATTAGATTTTTTGTTTTATATAAATTTCCATGTCTGTCCAGACAAAGTGGAACAGCAGTGTGCAGGAAGAGGTGAGGGAGAGAAAGATGACGAGCAAGAGCAGAGGTGAGTTGACTGTCATTGAATGATGTCCCAATCATGTTTTTTTTTCCTTTTTTTGCCCCTGAGTCATTTGATTTTGAATATTGATGGCAGAAATACAAAACTTCCCATATGAGGAAAAAACAGAAAACAGTTTTTTGAAAAACAAAAAACCTGTCAGTTTCTTACAGACAGCTTTTAGGTCAGGTGACTTTTTTGTCACAAGGAAGGGTGGGATAACAGAACAGCTTTCACTCTTCTTATAATCCCATATGAAAACTGAAGACTATAAAAAAATGCAGATAGCAGACTTTGAGCTATGTACATGTTTGTACAGCAATAAACAGTAATATTTTCATGTTACTTCAGACTAAGTGGAGAGGAGTACAGAGGCAGAGAGATGAGAGACAACAACATAGTCTGATATGATTGAATAGTTTAAAAACTATTTATTTTTTTATATATATAAATAAGTGCTGAATATGTTTTTTTCACACACTTTATGCATGCTCGTGAATTCTTTGTGCCCCAGGTGTGCCCCAGTACAGTATTAGGTCTGGTGACGCCCATGGTGTCATCGTTTTCATTGTTTGCAGTTTGAGACTAAAAAGATGATCAACAGTGAGTTGAACAAGTTCAAAGTTTTCATGTCCTTTGATTTGTTGGAGCGGTACTACATGTTCCTCATTTTCGAGGAAGGGCACATTTCAGTCCTTTTGTTTCTATGTCTTTGCTCTATTGTCACTCAGACAACACATACTGCAAGCAGGAATCACTCCTACAGTAGTGAAGCTTCAAGGAAGCACTTGTGATATTTTTGGACTTTTTGAGATAGTAAGAGTAATAGAAATGTTGCTAATTTTCCATTTACACTAGCCTCTTTCTTTAAGCCAAGAGCACCATATCAAGAGGAGTAAAAGACATGTCACAGTTGTTTTGATTTGTCCATCAGTCCCCTGCAGAACAAGGATATAGACAAGTATCACTTTCTGAAAGATTTAACAGGGATTCAAACTCTGCGCTGGGAAACCCCATTGGATTTCGAAGTCGAAGCCCTTAACCTCTCGGCCACTACAGCTCCTCAGACCAGTTTATCATACTCACATGCTGCTAGTTGCTTGGGTATACTAGAAAAAAAAAATGGCAACATGAATCAAAAACAGCATGGATCACACTCTCACTCTGAGCATGTCACCCCACTGTTCACCTTACCTGACACATTTCTCCATCTTTGCCACAAGTGGGGATTGAAATGATTATGTGACCTTTAGCTCACAGCAGATATTCAGTAGGTAGAACACTCCTTCCTTTCTCTCCTCATCACAGAGAGGAATGGAAATCACCTGATGTATCTATGGTAAAGAATGGTATATTTCATGAGCATATGGATCTGTATGAGGTTATCAGAATATTCTGTGGTTTTACAGTGACATCACTCAGAATGTAGAGATTCCACACAGATAATCCAGGAAAATGTTTTATATTTCTATCTTTCTATATCTTTTTATATGTCTTTATTTACATTTCTTTATTTACGGTGTTGCCTTTAAGCAGAGAGACTCTTCCAAAATCTCAGTTTTACATGCATAAAAACTAGCAGTCCAACACCTTAACCATGTAAACTTGCCTGCATCAAGATGGGGAATCAAATCCATGTGTGTGGGACACCTTGCAGTTGTCTTTACATTGATCTCAAGAGTCTGGAAAAGCATGAGATGAGACGACCTAGGTGGAGCTAAGCATGGGGAGTTATTCCGTATGGGGAATTAGCTCAATTAGCTGGTAGAGTGCTCAAGGGAAGGTGGCCAATTTTACGCTCACTCACGCCAAGTTGATAAGATATGCGAAAAGCACAGGGAAAAGATTGAATAGTGAAATATCATAGACAGTATCCCTGCCAGCCAAGGCAAAGCTACAGAATAATATGTTGATCACTGAAAGCGGCACTGAGGCTGACAGGAGCTTCTTTTTCTTTTTACCACAAAGTTTATTGAAGAACATCATTTATTAAACTAGTGGGATAAAGAAAATGTCTGCAGCATTTTTCTGTATTTCACTGTAAATATTGGCAGTATTAATGAATACATGGACATTGTAAAAGTAAAAAAAAGCGCATAATATATTTTTTTCAAGAAAAAAAATTATAGTTTTGAACTTTATAATGCTTAGTTAAGGACAGACGATGATCTGCCGGGGCTCTGCCTAGTCACACAACAGCATGGTTTGGATAATTGGAAAAAGCTTTGGTCACATCCAATATGTTTCCTGACGGTGCAGCAAAATATTCCATGTATGGTCTTCTTCCAATAATGACGGAGCTCATTCTGACGGGAAATCTTTCCCGTATGTTGCTTGTGTTTTAGCTGCAGTTTGTAAACAAAGTCCTCTGCCTTGTAAAACACATTTTAATTCAGAAAGTATCTTCAAATATTACAGTTTACATGGATAATAACAGCAATGCAGCCAAGTTATTTGATTTCAGCCAAAAAACTTTGAAGTCACGTGACATGGCTGCATTCATATAGAAACAATGAGGCAGAATATGGTTATTTTTCTACTGTGCACTGTCCCAATGTATAGTTATGATGAGAGACTGGGTTGAGTCTGGAGACAATAACTGCTCCTCCCTGTGGACAAATGAGGGATTGCAGCTGGTTTTTACCCAGGCTCTTAAAGGAGGCGTTACCAGTCAGGGGAGCTGCACTATGTCATTGTGGGATGGGATACATTATCTTCACGGACCAGTCATGGAAACATGGGAATGGCTCACTACTGTATGTTGTGGAGAGAGTAGTAATTCTGGAAGTGATAAGTTTAAGAGGGACCAATCGCAGCTCCTTTGCTATCTCTGTTTTCCCCTGATGGAGTGATGGACAATTAATAATTATTTCATGCTCCCGGAGAGAATGGAGAGGCTCTTCGACAGAGCTCTCCGGCTAGCGTGAGGCGCTCTGTAAAATGCACGTGCAGCAATTTATGGAGTACTAAAAATTGGCCTTAAATGTGAAAGCAGACCCAGCATTCACGTGAATGCTAATTAATGATGGGAAGTTCCAAATGCATCTCTATGTTCATGTTTACTCACATTATTGAAACAAGTAAAACTCATTTTATATCTCTGTTTGTACTGTTTATATCTGTTATGAATGCTAACAAAGATAACATCAGCATGTGAAAGATCACATTTCCCACTACATTTACATGGTTATGTGTCTAGTAGGTTAATGTCATGCACCAAGTTACTGAGTTGAATTCCTTGTTCATGCAAACTTACTTGGCATCTTTGTATGACATCCATGGTGATGTGTGAAGCTGCTCCACTAATTTGGGGTGTTGTGCAGTGATTCCATGGCTGTCCACAAAACCACCGCCTTTCTGTCTTGTTTGATGAAACATTATGGAAAGTGTTAATGGAGAGAAAACCAACCAAGGTTTCACTGGTGATGTCCAGCGCGATTGAGACAGTGAGCACAGACACACAATGCTGTATCAGTTGTGATGTCCGAGTGGTTTAGGCGCTCAACTTGAAATCCAATGGGGTTTCTCGGCACTGGTTCGAACTCCTACTCACAGCGACCCAGAGTTTGTTTGCTGACATTAAGTCTGTTACCTACTCTGGGTGACAAGGGTGTGGGGACTTTGTGGTCCACAGGCAGTTTGGGTGGAATAAAGCTTTGTGCAATGGAAAGAGTTTGTTGGATTTCCCAAATTCCCCACAGTTCAGCCTTTGTCAAGGCTTCTGGTCTTAGTGAACACACAAAAGACTACAAACATAAAAAGCAGAGACCCTCGAGTCGCTGCCTGTACATGGGCTGCCATCTTGGTTGGTCATATAATGACAGTAAAGACTCTTGAATTAGCAGTTGTAAGGAATTGTAAGAAAAAAGGCACAAACATTTAGCTAGGTTGTAGCTTTATAATCAATAGAGTACGTTTAAAATGCAGGTAACCATACAACTACTCGTAAAAGCAGCAGGCTGCAAGGTTGAATTTCTGTCACTTCCCCCACAGGAAAACACACGCTTTTACAACAGGCTTGAGTAAACAACCCAGATAGGACCTTCTGCAGCACTGACCATAAGACACTCTAGGTCACACAGATGAAATTTATAACTACATCCTGCATTCCTGACACAAGAGTTTTCTTATGTTTACAAGGAAAACCATCACCTTTGCTTTTAAGGACAGAACATAACAATTAAGTTTATTATAGTCCACTCTAAGCTTTAATTCTTCAGTCTATTGTCATAAAAGTAAAGTTTATCATGTCAGATCCTCCTCCTTTTTTCTCCTCCTTCTGATAAAGACCAAATGTGACACATGAGGGAGATCTGCCTGCATGGTACACCTACCTACATGCTATGATTTCTACATCATCCGTGTTAGTTAATCTGTTGATTGATTTCAATTTAATTAAGTTAAGTTTTGTTCAGTAGTAGAACAGAGAGAAATTAATAAAGTAAAACAGTAGTATTAACATTAAAGGAAGAAACAACAAGCTGTAGCTATCTTATTATCCACTCATATACACTTACACTTTTTATGAATTAATTACCACATGTATATTATCATTTGTATTCTGTTCATATTTTTTAAATGCTTTTTATTTAGTGGGGATGTCTCCAGGAGTGTCCAGAGGAAACACACATTAGGACAATACTGGGTAGGTCTGCCCAGAAGTTGGCCAGCATCAAAACGTCAACCAATGAAGAAGAAGAACTGATGACATCTGAGTCCAAAAGACGACACCCAGATAGTGAAGCTTTCTTGTCTAACAAGGGATTGGCGCTATAAATGGGCCCAGGGAACGTTAGGCTTGGTTCTGGTTTGCTCGCAAAGACTCTAAGTTGTTGGTTGCTAACACCGGAGAAATATGGTCTCTTTTTCCTGGTTCTGGTCAGGAACACGTGCTGCAGCATTCTGGACCAGCTGGAGAGTCTTGATAGACTTATTAGGACAGCCTGATAATAAGGGAATTGCAATAGTCCAGCCTAAAAAGTTACAAATGCATGGACTAATTTTTCTGGGTATCATTTTGAGAGAGGCTCCATGCCTGATTTTTGCAATGTTACGGAGATGGAAAAAAAGGTGCTTGCTGTTTTTGTTTCATGTGGATGTTGGAAGCGACATATCTCGGTCAAAAATTGCCCTGAGATTCCTAACAGTGGTGCTCAAGGCTGGTGCAAAGCCATCTAGATTAATTAAGTCATTAGATTTATTTAATTTATTTTCTCCCAGATTTTCGGGGCCAATTAGGAATAACTTCGGTTTTGTCTGAATTTAACAACAAGAAATTGTCCGTCATCCAAGTTTTTATATCCTTAAGACATATGTTTGGAGTGTTATAGCTAACTGGCTGGATTCATCTGAACTTAAAATGACAAATATAGCTGAGTATCATCTGCATAACAGTGAAAGTTTATGGAGTGTTTTCTCGATAACATTGCCTGGAGAAGGAAGCATATATAAAGTGAATAGAATTGGCCCAAGCACAGAACCTTGAGGAACTCCAAAACTGACTTTTAGAGTGCATGGAGGACTCATCATTAATGAAACAAACTGTGAGCGATCCGATAAATAGGACTTAAACCAGCTTAAAAGCACCAATTAATTGTTCCAATCTCTGGAACAGGATATGGTGGTCGATAATTAATGTCGAAGGCACAGCTGATCTGGCGTGAATTAGCAGGTCATTAGTAATTTTCACCAGAGCTGTCTCTGTGCTATGATATTTTCTAAATCCTGGACTGAAAGTCCTCAAATTGGATTATTGTTCTGGAGGAAGTCACACAGCTGACTGCACACTGTTTTCTCAATTATGCTTAGATAGAAAAGGAAGGTTGGATATTGGTCTATAGTTGGCTAAAACTTCAGGATCAAGACCCAGGCTTCTTCATAAGAAGATTTGATTACAGCTACTTTAAATGACTGATGTACATAGCCTGACAGCAAAGATCAGTTGATCATGTTTAATAAAGAGGTGCTCAGTAACGGTAAAACTTCTTTAAGCAGTGGCGTTGGGATGGGATCTAAGAGACAGGTAGGAGGCTTAGATGAGGAAATCAATGAAGTCAGTTTGTGGAGGTCTATGGGAGAAAAGCAGTCCAAGTATACATCAAGTTCTTCAATGGGTTCTAAGCTTCCTGTGTTTAGAGACAAAGCAGTTTCAGTCAAAGGCACAGTGTGACTGATTTTCTCCCTAATAGTTATAATCTTCTCATTAAAGAAGCTCCTTGAAGTCACTACTACTGAGGGTTATGGGAATAGATGGTTCCAGTAGAGCTGTGGCTCTCTGTCAGCGTGGCTACAGTGCTGAAAAGAAACCTGGGGTTGTTTTTATTTTCCTCTATTAATGATGAATAATAAGCTGCTCTGGCCTTACGGAGAGCCTTCCTATAAGCTTTCAAACTATCATGCCAGTCCAGGTGAGACTCTTGCAGACCGGTTAAACGCCACTTCCTTTCAAATCTTCTTGCTGCTTGCTTTAAACTGCGGGTGTGAGGGTTATACCATGGAGCCAGCTTTCTGTGCTTTACTAGCTTCTTTTTTAGAGGAGCAACAGAGTCTAGAGATGCCCGCAGAGAGTCTGCAGCACTATCTACCAAATTATCAATTTGAGTAGGACTGAAGTCTGAGCCCTCAAGTATATTGATATTAGGTATTGAATTAAAAGCTAATGGAATTATATCCTTAAACTTGGCTACAGCACCATCAGATAAGCATCTAGTGTACATGGATTTACCTGATGGAGCGTAGTCCAGAAGAAAAAATTAGGTTAACCTTAGAAAAGGTTAACAAGTAATGGTCTGATAGGAAGGAATTCTGTTGGTGGACTGATAAATGTTCTACTTCAATGCCGTAGGTCAGGACCAGGTCGAGGGTATGGTTAAAACAGTGAGTTGGTTCCTGAACATTCTGACAGAAGCCAATTAAATCTAACAGCGCGATCAAGGCAGTACCAAGGCTGTCACTGTCAACATCCACATGAATAGTAAAGTCACCTACAATAATGGCTTTATCAGTTCTCAGGACTAAAGTTGATAAAAACTCAGAGAACTCAGATAGAAAGTCAGAATATGGACCTGGACCTGTGTTTTTGATGATTTTATTCTGTTTTATCAATCACTTATTTGTTTGTATTTAACTTATAATATGTTATTGTTATTTTTATTAATCTAGTTTGCACTTCTCACTGTTTTTCTACTTTTACTGTTATGATAGCTTTTAATTTTTCACAGTTTGCACAGATTCTTTGGGCTTGTCAGTCATCTGTGAGTCACTTTGAACTGCACTAACCTGTATGAAAGTGTCATATTTATTTGTAGAGGAGCTAGTGGTGCTAACAGGAGGTCACTGACAACACAAGGAAGTGCAATCAGTGACCAGGTGTGAAGCAAATATTGGTGGAGAAACTGCTGGAAAATGTCTGTGTAAAATCCATGTGTGTGTTTCCTGTTGCCAACAAGGTGATGAAAAAGAGGAGCTGTGTGATGGACAGACTGACTGCAGAGACAGAAAGTGACTGAAGCACGGCTGCTTCAGCTCAAGAGGAGGAAGGAGATCTTTACCTTTCTACCAGTTTTTTACCACATAATCAGAGCTTTTGCACCTCATATGTATTCTTCTCTGCATGTTTACATGTCATACACCAAGTGCCAAGCTAAAAACCATGTTTTATTTCAAACTTACTTGGCAACAAAACTTGTTTTTGATTCTGGTTCCATAGAAGAAGACAGATGTTCTCCATGTTGTAACAGTAGTAGTACTTGCTTCAAAACGTCTGCTGCTTGGCGTGTCTTAATTGCCAATATGAACAATAATGATGGAAATATTGGTGTTTGCTGAGAACAGGCTTCATCATGTCAACAGTGTCCTGTCAGATGAACACAGCGGTCACACCAGGATGAAGGTAAGTGGTGTAAATTGTTTGCTTGTGATTTCCTGACAGACCTAACAAAGCATTAATACAGCATTTATAAAGTCAGTATAATTATGTATTACTTAAACATCCTTTTGTTTTTTGCACTGAATCACAGCAAAAACTGCTCGTCATATTTTCATCAAACTGAGCATTGTAGCAATGCTAATGTTAATTTTCATTTACTGGCTACCAATTTGTCACCTTTCCTCAAATGTGCTCAATATACTACACATACAACATGTAGCAATATTTCTGATTGAGACAGACAAGTAGGTAAACATTTACATTAATATCAAATTTACATACAACTTATGTTTAAACACACCAAGCAACACAGAGAGGGAAATGCTAACGGCTAACTGCTGCTAATGACCAGAGTGCATTAAGCACCACTGCTAATGTGTGTAAACAACAGGTGTGAGTGCTTTAGAAGAACCAGTCTATGTTTTAATATGCAGGGTTATTAGCCCTACAACAATAAGCTCCAGATTTGTGCAGAACTGGAAACAAGCTGACCAAGGATGTTTTCACATCTAGTCCCCTTTAAGTGAACTGAACTCAGTCCTCTGTAAGTGGACCAAAAAGTGGACCAACAGAAAGAACTCAGTTCTTTGTGTTCACATTGTGAGTTTATCACAAAGAGGACCAGGTTCTCTTTCAGGTCCAATTCAGCTTTGATAGGTTCTCAGTCCCCTTTCTGTTTCACACCTGGTCCTCTAGAGCTCTCAGACCCCCAATGCACTGAATTCTGGGTAGTTTTCACTTGGAACAAAGTGTCTGCTGCCACACTTGCCCTCCTGTGTTTTCTGGTTAGTGTTCACATGTAAACAATGCTGAGTCATTGGTCTGAGTTCGTTTGAAGGGCTGAAAGGGACAAACACCACTTATTTAAATGACATTACCTGGTTAATTAAACACATAAACCATTGTCCCTGGGTGGGTTCGAACCACCAACCTTCCGCTAACAGCCAAACGCACTGGACATAAAAATGCCTGAAGAAATAAAAAAATAGCGTACATTTATTCAAAGAAGACATAATAAACCTGATAAATCGAAAAGGCTAGTGTCATGGAAATTGACATTTTTTTGCTTTTTCTTTTTAAATTAAGAGTGCCATGTAGAGGAGTCAAGAATATCAAAATGTACTTCATGAGGCTTTGTTTGTTCATCAATAGTAATGGGCTCCGAAGATGTTGTTTCTCTGCACTTTTTACTCACTTAAGTTCAAAAAGTTCCCTGCATTGGCTGGAAATAGGAGCCGAGGGTCTCCAGTGGGAGAGTGAGAATTCTACTACTGAACCACCAAGTGCTCAAACTAGCAAACCAAACTCTGCAATTCTCTGAAAAGATTTGTTTGTTCAAATGTAGCAGATGCTGGATGATACTGCCCTGTACCGTCTAAACAGAGATGCAGAATAACTTTGGAAGTAAGTCAAGAGAGCAGGATTCATCAAATGGAGGCGTTACTGCTACGTATCTGTTAATCGGGTGTGGGCTCCAAAGATATAACTTCTTTAGTTGATGCTCACTTGTTTCAAAACTCCTCTGCATAGGCCGGAGGTCGGACCGGGTCTCCGCATGGCAGGCAAGAAATTCTACCACTGAACCACCAATGCTTAAATTAGCAGCCAAAAATGCACTACAATTCTCTAGAAAAAGATTGATGTTCCAAATATAGCAAATGCTGGATGATACTGCCATGTACCATCTAAACAGAGATGCAAGAATAACTTTGGAGTAAGTCAAGAGAGGAGGATTCTTCAAATGGACATCACTGCTACATCTGTCCCTCGAAGGTATTGGGTAGTGACGGGACAAATGAAACTTCACGAAGACACCTTGTGATATTTTTGACTCCTCCAGATGTCGCACTTGGTTTAAAGGAAAAAGAGCTGAGTGTCATGGAAATTGACAATTTTTTGCTTTTCTTTAAACCAAGAAGCGCCATCCAGAAAAGGAGTCAAAAATATCAAAAATACCTCATGAAGCTTCATTGGTTCCATCAGTAGTAATGGGCTCCAAAGACATTGTTCTCTATTTTTTTACCTCACTTAAGTTCAAAGAGGTGCCTTCACAGCTTCTAAGACAGCTGGGATAGGCTCCAGCCCCCTGCCGACCCCTAATGAGGATAAAGCGGTGTAGAATAATGGATGGATGGAAGTTCAAAAGTTCCCTGCATTGGCTGGGAATAGGAGCCAGGTCTCCAGCGTGGGAGGTGAGAATTCTACTACTGAACCACCAATGCTCAAACTAGCAAAACCAAACTCTGCAATTCTCTAGAAAAGAAGGTTGTTTGTTCAAATGTAGCAGATGCTGGATGATACTGCCCTGTACAGTCTGAAACAGAGATGCAGAAGAATAACTTTGGAGATAAGTCAAAAAGAGCAGGATTCACATCTAAATGGACATTACTGCTACATCTGTTACTCAGGGTTAACGGGCTCCAAAAGATATACTTCTTTAGTTGGTACTCACTTGCTCAAAACTCACCTGCTCTGCATTGGCCGAGAATCGGACCGGGGTCTCCCGGATGAGCACTTCGAGAGGAAAAGGGTTAAGCTAAGCGGCCCCTAAACCGTTTCCCATTCATTTCAATGGTAGTACTAAACCACTACGGATACAATATATGTTTGGCCACTACGCTGTTATAGCTGTTAAGAGCTTGATGAAGAGGCAAAGAAGAAGAGAAGGAGGAGGAGGCTGTCTTTCACCCTTCCAGACTACATCTTCTACTACATCTGCCCAGACCGAGCTAGCGACTCTCTTGATTTCTACTTGGTGTTTTTGTTTTTGTGTTTGAGTAAGATTTCCAATTCTAAATGTAAACCACAGGGAAAAATAGTTATATCGGCGTGTGCTTTCTTAAGCTTTGCGTTACTTAATTCTGCCGTTTCAATATTGACATGCCGCGGTTTGCTGCTAATCTCGTACTCACTGTTTACAAAGCCGACTGGCTTTTTCCCTCTAGAGATAAGTTTGCATTGTCATAACATGTGGCAAACTGTGATTGAAGACGAGACTAGATTTATTCATAACTGATGTTGTTTAGTTTTTCGCGCGTTGTAGGAGTGATAATATCTTGTCAGGAGATGCACTGATACAGATGTTTTTTGTTCGTTTGCTAGCATTCGCCCAAGGGGGCTTCTTCAAAATTAAGGGAGCTTCTGTGAAATAACATATCTGACCATGAATAAACATGACATGTATTTTATGTTGAGGCTATAGTAGTTTTCATTCATTTCAGGATCGGGTTGAAACCTAGTCATTATGTTTCTGATGGCGTCAAGCTTGTTTATAGCAGCGTGCAAGCTTGGTAAACCATTAGCTCCTGATGTTGCGCTTGCGTGACCTCAGGTTTACCTCAGCATCAGCTTGCTTTACATGGCTGGATACTTTGTATCCAAGTAGAAAAATACTTTACAGAGATTGATGCTGTTATTCTTTCTGACAATGATTGTTGCAGTGTCATGTTCATACACCCTATATCTACAAATCTAATGTAATGTGCCTTTATACATTATATATCCATCCATCCATTCTCTTCCGGCTTATCCGGGATGCGGGTCGGCGGAGAGTAGCAACTTAAGCAGGGAAACCCAGACTTCCTCTCCCCAGCCACTTCGTCCAGGCTCTTCTGGAGGGATCTCCAGGCGTTCCCAGGCCAGCCGAGAGACATAATCTCTCCAGCGTGTCCTGGAGGTCGTCCCCGGTCTCCCTACCGAGTGGGACATGCACGGTACACCCCTCACCAGGAGGCGTCCGGGAGGCATCCTTACCAGATGCCCGAGCCACCTCATCTGGCTCCTCTCGATGCAGAGGAGCAGCTGGCTCTACTCTAGAGCCCCTCCCGGATGGCGAGAGCTTTCTCACCCTATCTCTAAGGGAGAGTCCGGACACCCTGCGGAGGAAACTCATTTCGACCCACTTGTATCCATGTCAGTCTTGTTCTTTCGGTTTGGCGACCCACAGCTTCGTGACCATAGGTGAGGTACAGGAGCGCATTAGATCGAGCTGGTAAATTTGAGGCTTCGCCTTCGGCTCAGCTCCTCCTTCACTCCACGACAGGACCCGATACAGCGTCCGCATCACTGCAAGCTGCACCCGACCCAGCCTGTCAATCTCCCGCTCCATTTTCCCTCACTCGTGAAGACAAGACCGGACCGAGATACTTGAACTCCTCTACTTGGGGCATGGATCTTCTCCAGCCTGGAGAGAGCACTCCACAACCCCTTTTCCGACTGAGGGACCATGGCCTCGGTTTGGAGAGTGCTGACTTTCATCCCAACCCGCTTCAGCCACTCCGGCTGCGAACCGCTCCAGTGAGAGCTGAAGATCACACTGACCTGATGGAAGCCAACAGGAGACCACATCGTCTGCGAAAAGTAGCAATGTGATACTGAGGTCACGCAAACCCGGACCCCCTCAATGCCTTGGCTCTTGCCTATAAATTCTGTCCATAAAAAGTGAACAGAATCGGTGACAAAGAACGGCCTTGGCCTTAAAGAGGGGAACCACCACCCCGGTCAAGTTCAATCCAAAGTGTACTGTCCCCGATGTCCACGCGATGCTGCAGAGACCTGTCAGCCATGACGACATACACAGCATCCAGAGCCTTTAGGAACTCCGGGCGGATCTCATCCCACCCCGGGCCCTGCCACAGAGAAGCTTTTAACCACCTCGCGACCTCAACCCCAGACCTCTTCGACTTGGCGGCATCCCTTTACCGTGAGGTGTCCACAACGGTTCTGGGATTACCGCCACGACAGGCACCAACCACCTTACGGCCACAGCTCTGGTCGGCTGCCACAACAATGGAGGCACGGAACATGGCCCATTCGGGACTCAATGTCTCCTACCTCCCTGCGGGATGTGGTCGGAGATTCCGCCCGGAGATGGAGTTAGAAACTCCTTTCTGACAGGGACTCTGCCAGACGCTCCCAGCAGACCCTCTATACGCTTTGGTCTGCCAGATCGAACCGGCATCTTCCCCCCACCATCAAGCCAACTCACCACCAGGTGGTGATCGGTTGACAGCTCTGTTCTTCTCTTCACCCGAGTGTCCAAGACACCGCCGCCGCGAAGTCGGTGACACGACTACAAAGTCGATCATCAGAACTGCGGCTACTGGGGTGTCCTGGGTGTAAGTGCACATATGGACACCTTTATGCTTGAACATGGTGTTAGTTATGGACAGTCCGTGACAAGCACAGAAGTCCAATAACAGAGCACCACTCGGGTTCCCGCTGGGGGCGCACTCCCAATCCGCCTCTCCAGGTCTTACTGTCATTTACCACGAGCATTGCGTTGAAGTCCCCCCAGCAGAGCGAGGGGAATCCCCCAGAGGCGCCTCAGCACCCCCTCCGGGATTCCAAAATGGGTGGGTACTCTGAACTGTTGTTTTGGTGCATAAGCACACACAACAGTCAGGACCCGATCCCCACCCGGCTACGGAGGAGGCTACTCTTCGTCTGCCGGAGTAAACCCCAATGTACAGGCACCGAGCCACAGGCAATAAGTATGCTCACACCTGCTTGGTGCCTCTCACCGCTGGCAACTCCAAAGTGGAACAAAGTCCAACCCCTTTCAAGAGGACTGGTACAGAGCTCAAACTGTGGAGGTGAGTCCGACTATATCTAGTCGGAACTTCTCCACCTCACACACCAGTTTGGGCTCCTTCCTACCAGAGAGGTGACATTCCACGCCCCTAGAGCTAGCTTCTGTAGCCGAGAAGTTGGACCGCTACAAGGTCCCGCCTTCGGCTGCCACCCAACTCTACTTGCACTGACCCTTGGCCCCTCTCATGGGTGGTGGGCCCATGGGAAGGGTGACCCACGCTGCCAACACATTCGGGACTGTGCCCGGCCGAGACTTATGGGATATCAGTAAAACGCTAAACCAATTCTGAATAGTAAATTACTCACAATCTTCTCTGATGTCTCTCAAACTCTCAACTGCTGAACGCCACCAAATCTAAACCAAATTTTTGGTAACAGCCTAATTCTTAATTTGGTCTAGATAACCACCACTGAATTTAACTGGTCACATTGAATTAATTAATCAGATATTCATCCTTTGAACTTTGCCTTTGTTTAATCATTCATTCCATTTTTGTCACAGTGAGTCAGTGTCATGTATCTTCCATCAATCTTCCTTTTTATCCTAGTTTTTATTTTCTATTTTATTATTTCTGTTAGTAGTCTGGTCATTTAGTTTGTCAAACTAATCATTTATTATTAGTTATTTTCTGTGACAAAATAGTAGTCTGGTTATAGTTTGTCAAATAAACTTCTCATTTATAAAGAACTTGGTTATTTGATTTGTGTGTGTATATAAAGTAATTGAATCACTGTACACTAGGTCAAGAACTCTGTAGCACCCTGAGATTAAGAGACTCTATTAATTAATGTCAAATTCACAAGTCTTCCTGTTTTAGCAAAACTGGGTGGGCGCCCTGATAATTTCTACTATTAAGGTAATTTTTTTGGTTTATGATCAATAACTTAAAGGTATTGTTTATAAATACATAATTTGATATTAATTAATGATTGACTAATGTGCTCTACACTATTTATGCTACAGTAGTGATGAAATAGTTTCTGTTCGTAGTTTAGTCATGTAGTTTGTCAAATAAACATAAAGAAGTTGGTTATTTGATTTGTGTGTGTCTATAAAGCAAATTGAATCACTGGACCACGAGGTCCAAGAATCTCAAGAGCTGCCTTAGGTTAAGAGACCCCTATCATATCAAATCTGCAAGTTTTCCTGTTTCCACAAAAACTGGATGGTGTCCGTGTGAATCAATAACTTAAGAGTTATTGATTATAAATACTGATGTTATGCAAATGAATGACTGATTATTCATGTGCTACAGGGAGCGTCTTTGTGCTCAGTGATCCCTGTCAGCTTCTTTCAGCACTCATCAGCCTGTCTGCCTCCACTGACTAGTTGTTCACTGCTCTTGTAGTCATTTCTGCAGTATTGAGCTGCTCCTCTGCAGGGAGCTTCTACTGACCCTACAAAAATAAGAAATAAGTCAAGGCTGCATTGTGTTAACATTTATTTGAGTTTGCATGCAAAGTGTAATTGTACTCTCATTCCATGTTAGCTGGTTGGACTGTAGCTACCCTTCCTGTTAGCGCTGCCTCGCCATGGTAGTGGAGGTTTGACTGAGCAGAGTTATAAGTGCTTCAGAAGTACTTATTTGTGCTGAAAGAAATTCTGATTCTGGTTCTGATTGTCCCACCGAGGAGACGATACACTCCACTCTTTGTAAGACTGCAGCTGTCTGTGACAGGGACAAGTTTCCTTCTCATTACTGGTTGTGAGACTGAACAAAGCTCACCTGAATTGTGAAGGTCATTCTGAGAGAGCACGTGACTAACCACGCCACTGCTGCTCCAGCCCACCCTGGTCCACCTACTCATGATCCACCCACCTGGTCCACCCACCCTGATCCACCTACTCCTGATCCACCCAATCCTGGTCCACCTACTCATG
>JAQQSB010001068.1:0-24137 GCA_029721515.1 Synanceia verrucosa | reverse complement strand
CTATTCAGAGAGAGTATCCACTCCAGGGTGTACTGGAAGAACATGAGGGCAGACGTTGACAACATCACTGTGTAACCCTTTTTGCACAAGAAATGCAAAATCGCAAATTGCACCGTCAGCATGGTTTGTAGTTCAAACTAAGTTAATTTCCATTACACCACAAAGATTATCAACCACAACACAAGTTCTCTTTTCCTCCACACAATACAGATAGCAACCAGGTGAGACAAAGAAAGAGAAACAAATGACAGAGCTGGGAAGAAGAAGCTTCGTGAGAAGGTTGTTCAGTACAACTCAGTGGCTGGAAGATCAGATTGAAGAGGAGTTGGCGTGCAGTCTGACAGATGGGGTTACATCCCACCATGGGAGAGGCATGAAAATGATATGCTAATAAGTTAAAGCTTGTCTTGTTTTCAAGACAGAGTTTTCTAATTTTCAGATGGAACAATGGTTCCGATCTCTACTCTATTTAAATTATTATTATTGTATTTTTGTCAATGCGCAATTGAATTACAGGGTGTTTAATACTTTTGTACTCTGGCCATAAAATATATTAGTGTCAGAAATGAAGCATTATTCTGCCATAACATGTAAATATACCTTTGTCCCCTTCTCCATTCCTCTCTCTCAATCTAGAAGGTAACAACTTCATATTGAAGAGGACTGTTTTTTGACCAGGTGATGCTGGTGAAACGCTTGGAGGAGTGAGCAGAGCATCCCTGTTAAAGGACATGTTCTCAGCACGTCCTTTTACCTCCTGAAGGAAGTCAAAGAAGTGGAGACACTCCAGAGGACAGACTTTGGAGAGCCTCTAAAACCAACAGTATGTATGAGCTCTTCAAAGGAGAATCTTTTCCTCCACTCTGCAAACAGGTTTTAGTCCTACATGTGTAGAACACCTTCATATTTTCTTCATTGTTAGAAATTCACTTGCAGCATGCGTTATGCTGAACTCCAGCAAATGTTTGGTGTCTGTATTTGATATATGATGGAAACAATAAGTTATCAATATTATATAATATGATATTAAAATCAATAAATGATGCTCTGTATCAGCTTGTTTTAGTTTGTTTTCATTTACAGATTTTGGTGACCTGACAGAGGAGGCTACACAAGGGCTCATCAGTGTCCTCTCAGTGGAAGAGCGCTCTCTCAGGTGAAAAGAATCAGCACAGACAGGCTGTAACAGATGTGTACTGTAGCTTAGCCTCCATGGACTGTGATTCACTTCACACACAGACAGAGAGACAGTGAGGAGTGGGACGACAACGGCTTCACTATCCCAGAGTCAGAGTCAGAGGAGGAAAGAGGAGTAAGGGCCACTGCCTGACATTACTGAGGCACTGCTCCACTCTTGTATGGTGTTATTTACTGCCGGGGGATGTGGATGTGATTTGATTGTTTTTTACTAGGTGAGGTTAGGGCAGGGACTTTTTTATTTGTACCTGTAGGTAGATTTGTTTTGCAGTGTAAGCAGAGGGATGGCATCTGCATTAACAACAAACTAGACAACAGAGCATCAACAAGAGAAAATAACATGACAAACCACACAACAACAACAAGACAGAGTACTCGTATGCTGCTTTCTGAGACCCGAACCAGAACATTTCTTTTTGGGTCTCAACAACAGAAAATACCTGAAGATGAGCGGCAGAGGAAAAACTGGAGATTTTTTTCTTTTCGTCTCTGTGAGAGAAAGCATTAAAAGATGAGTGGAAGGGGCAAAACTGGAGCTTGATCGCTTCATTATATGTCCGTGTTTTCGGTCTCTTGGTGGGGACTGTTTCCTTTATTTTTTAGATCTCACGTAAATAAACTGTAGGCTAATTACCTCTTTCAATATTTCCAGTGCCCAGTTGGGCAGCTGGCCACAATGCCCCCTGGTTAGTAAACCTGAACAATATGCATCTAAGTTTGGACAATACTGGGTGAGGTTGAGATACACTGGAGATGGTGATCTATGGTGATTATGTCGGTGAGACACTCCTCTTTGAGTCCTGTTGGATTAATGCCTCGGATGTATATTCTTTCATCGCGTTGCCGAATAAGAGAGACTTTGAACTGTGTTTCCTCCAAGAAGCTCCTCTGCGAAGATTCCTGGAGGTACAAGCATCAAACAAGCTGGCCATGAAGTGGAAAGACTGGTCTGTTGAATCGTCAGTTCAATTGGACATCACCACTTTAACTGTAAAATTCTGGACCGGTAGGGTGTCGGATCATGATATTGATTTATACCTGCGGAGGTATTGTGACATCTTACACTCCAGTAAACCAGTGGACAGGTTTGGCATCTGGTATGGAGTACGGAGGTATAAAGTTAAACTTCGAACAGATGCCAACGGAGAACGGATTACAATTGCCACCTCAATTTCCCTGGGTCCGTATAATGGCCGTATTATATATCCGGGCCAGTTAGTCGCGTGCTTCACCTGTCATTCCACCAATCATCAGGTGAGGCAGTGCCCGACGGTAAAGTGTTGGAGATGTGGCGGTCTGGGCCACAGAGCCAAAGAATGCAACCAGCAGAGTCTGTGCAGCCCATGTGCTCAAAATGGCCACACATTCTTCAGCTGTCCAGCGTCTTACTCTTACAAGGCGAGATCCCAGCAGCAGCCTGATCCTCCACCAGGCACTCGGGAGCAGCAGAGACAGTCTGGTCCTGTACCAGTGCCATGGGCGCAACAACAGCAGCCGGGTCCATCAGTCCCACGAGATCAGCAGCAGCAGCAGCATGGTCCATCAGCCCCAAGGGAGCAGCAGCAGCCTCAGTCTGGTCCTTCACCAGCCCTGACGGAGCAACAGGAGCTTCTGGATCCTCTGGGGCCTGCCTCGCAGCAGCAGCGGATGGGCAGCCACTCGATCTGCAGGAAACGTCAGCCCCCCTGCCAGCCCTCCACTCCACCACTGGGGGAAACCCCCCAGCTACCACAACGACAGAGTGACGCACCATCCACAGCAGAGCAGCAGCGCTCAGTCCCCCTACCCGATGATTTCTCCTCTCCATCAGGTGAGGGGAGTCTAATTATACAAAGTGATGTTGATAGTGAGGTTGACAGTTGTGATGAAGCACAGGAGAAACATGAAAGTGCTAGTGAGAGCCCCAGTTCAGATTTCAGTTCAATAAGTCTGACTGCTGACCAAGGAACCTGTAGCATCCCTCTCTGTCCTCTGTCTAATGCCAACTCAGACTCTTTCTCCCCTACACCCGAGTTTTTAGCTCCAACAATTAACGAGTCACATGAAGCACCCTTTGAAATAGTAAGAAGGAAGAGACGACAAAGCAATCTTTTTCATGAGGAAAATAAAAGGCTGGATGACAGGCTCTCACCACAGTCACCACCCTGATTTACGATGAGCGTCCTTAAAATTGCCACCTGGAACGCTTGTGGTATTCAATCAAGTTCTTTCCGTCATCAAAAAAGTAATTTTTTGAACACTGACTTTGATATTTTGTGCACCCAAGAACTGAGACTAAACACTCATGATGATGTCGAGGACGTCTGTAAAATGTGGCACAAAGGTAAAGCCTTTATATCAATAGGTGAAAATCTGGCTGACGGAGTGGACATATCTTTTAAAAGTAAAGACGTTGTTCTCATCAGGAGACGAGACATAATACCAGGGAGACTATTGATGAGAGATTGTTCATATCGAGGTGAGAAATATGGAATCATAAATGTCTACACCGCTTCTGAGAGAGTCAACAAAGTGTATTTATTTAAAAGACTCAGAGAATTATTGTTTGTGGGTTATAAAATCATTGTGTGTGGGGATTTTAATACAGTTACTGAAGAAAATGACAGATGTAGCTCAGTTCAGTTTGAGTTGAGTGTCGAAGGTAAATATTTAAAGGAAATATGTAATGAAGCTAACTTGATAGATGTGTGTCGAGCTGTGAATCCCCTCGGGAAAGAATTTACAAGGTTCGACTCTAAAATCAAGAATTTATGTGTCATCACATTTCAAAGTAAATCAGTGTGCAACTGTTCTAAATAACTTTTCTGATCACCTCATTGTTAAAACATGTCTGACATTTGGCTCCTCAGTCAATCGAGGTTTCTGGAAACTAAACACACAATGTTTAAAAGACACAGATTTATTGATTGAATTGAAACAAGAAATACATAAAATAATAGAATTAAAAATAATGACCAAATCTGACATGTTATCGTATTTTATGGTATATGGTATTTATTTAAAAATAGGATGAAAAACTTTTTTTTCAAACTAAACAAAGTAAAGAATATAAAGTATGACACATTAATGAGACAGTATATTAATCTGAAACATATGAAACAAAAATCTAAAACTGAAGAAGACACTATGTCAAGTATTAAAAGACAAATTGATATATTTAACCATGAGTTATTATATAGTATCTATAAACAAGCAGATGTAGATGACAGAGGGAATTTAATTCATGCTATTCAATCAGGAAAAAACATATGCAAAGTAAATTTATTAAAAGTATAAAAACAGAGAAGGGCTACTTGTTCATGATGAAAAACAAAAAGAGAGGCAATTAAAGACTTGTGCATAGATTCACATAAAACAATAGATATAGACTCAGGATGTGTTAAGCTCCTATTGGAATCAATCCCGCCTTTCAGCTCCTTAAACTTCAATGACTTGACTGCAGAAATCAGAAAAGAGGAGGTGATGGAAGCAATCCAGCATATGAACACTGGCAAAAGCCCTGGTCCAGATGGACTCCCCACAGAGTTCTACCAACTTTATATAGACCATGTGGTGAACCTCCTCACCTCTATGTTCAATGAAGGCCTCAAAGACGAATTGCATGGGGAATTCTTTACCAAGGGGTTTTATCTTTATTATTTAAAAAAGGAGACCAGACTGACCTGGACTATTACAGGCATATAACCATTATGAATACAGGTTATAAAATATTAGCTCAAATAATTTCTAACAGATTAAATGCTATATTAGATCTAATAATAGAAAAAGAACAAACGTTAGCACGGTGAAATGTCTGTATTGGAAATCTAACATCTCCATTAATGTTAATGGGGTCTTAACGGACCCCTTTACAGTGGATCGAGGTGTGAAGCAGGGCTGTCCTCTCAGTCCTGCTTTGTACATTTTAACCATAAAGCCACTTTTAACAATGATTAACTCTGAAGGGCTTATTTCAGGTACAAGGATAGGGCTCATTCCCAAGATATCAGCTCTCGCTGATGCAGATGATAGCACTGTTATCACAAAACAGAAGGAGTTTGGGTTGGAATGGAGAGTAATAAACAAAATATAAATGTTAAAGTTAAGCAGGAAATCAAAATTTTGGGCTTAACTTTCTGTCATAGAGATAGTAGTGAGAGAAACTGGCAGAGTAAGCTATGTGAAGTCAATGAGGAGGTTAAAAAATGGGAAAACAAAGATATGAACTATAAAACAAGAGTTAACATGATAAAAACCTTCATTCTGTTCAAACTCCTCTTCCTTGCCAACATCTTCCCTCCATCAAATAATATGATCATTAAATTAAATAAACAATGTGTTAACTTAGTCTGGGGTACAACCAGGAAGGCTACAAAAAGAGAATTATTGTATAAAAGCAGAGAATATGGGGGGTTGGGGGCTGTAGAGCTGGGAAGTAGACTCCTTATTGCCTTCATGAAGAACGTGTCCACCGCCATTTCCAGGAACGCTCTCTGGGTCGGTGATCTTTCCATGTGGAGGAAAAGAAGAGGCCGAGCCAGACGAGGCCCAGACTATAAGTTAATGTATGGAGATTTTACCCACCAATACCAACATTTAAAGATTGACTGGAAAGACTGGCCAAGTAAAGTGATTTTTAATAAAAGTAATAATTATAACTAGAAAACGGCAAGCGGTTATGTCGGGCCCTCACAGTATGTCGTGGTCGGGTATCAGATGGGGATGGCGATGCAAGAAGGGGGCAATAAACGTCTGCGATTTGGCCAATACACAAAGGCGTTATGTCCATTCGATGGTTCAATGTGGAAATCGCTCCAAAATGAAGAGTTGAAACAAAATGGCCGACTTCCTGTTTGGAATAGACAGTTGGTGCAAGAGACTTTTTTGTGCGTCTGGTCAAGTTACACGTGTGTACTGATTTTCGTGTTCCAACTCCATAAAAACCCCTATGAGGAGGGGTTTTTGAAAATTTCAAGGGGGCGCTATGGGGCCATTTTGCCCTGCCCATTAGTGTGGACCACATCAGATGTTAGAGGTCGACACCTCGACCTGTGTATCAACTTTCATGATGATACGAGTTTATTAAAGCCATCAAAGCCAAAAAATGGTCACTTGCTATTACCACTGGGGGGCGCCATGAGTAAGGCATGACATTAATATATTAGCACGTTCACGGCTGAGTGCCTGTCATGCTCAGAAAATTTGAGGCTTCGGATAGAGTATGTGAACGTGAGACTCGTTTGAATTTAGACGGCGAATTCGCCAAAGTTTCTCGAGCCCTACCGGCCACGCCCTTTGACCTAATACGAGCACAACTTTTGCTCAGTTAGGTCTGGAGATCAATTGTACCAAATTTCAAGTCGATCGGACGAAATCCCTAGGACAAGTTCATTTTCATCAGAAAATCTGAAATTCAAAATGGCCGACTTCCTGTTTGGAGTAGACAATTGGTGCAAGAGACTTTTTTGTGCGTCTGCTCTACTTGCACATGTGTACCGATTTTCATGTTTCAACTCCATAAAAAACCCTATGGGGAGGGTTTTTTGAAAGTTTCAAGGGGGCGCTATGGAGCCATTTTGACCGTTTATGGACGTGGCCCCCATCAGATGTTAGAGGTCGTCACCCTTGACCTGTGAATCAAATTTCATGATGATACGACTTTTTTAAAGCCATCAAAAAGCCAAACGTATTTTCTTGGCGAAAAATCGGAAGACGCAGCGTCGCCATACAGACGTACCTTCACGGTGTTCGTAATGTAGCTTCACCAATGTGTTGTCGATGTTTTAGAAGTGGAATGAAGTCGATGGGGTAAACTATGTCATATCAGAACATGTAAACGTAAAGGGTGGCGCTGTGGAGGCAATTTGCCACGCCCCTCGGCGGGGACCACATCAGTTAGAGGACGCCAGCCTTGACCTGTGTATCAATTTTCATGATGATATGACTTAATTTAAGCCGTCAAAAAGCCAAACGTATTTTCTCGAAAAATTGTCAAAACTTGCCGCGCCGCCACATGGACGCCGTTAGCCGTAGCCTCACAGCGTTCGGACTGTAGCTTCACTGAGTTGTTATTTATGTTTTAGAAGTGTAATGAAGTTGATGGAGTAAATTATGTGAAATCGGTAAAAGGAAAAAGTAAGAACAGGTCACTTCCTGTTACCACCGGGGGGCGCTACGAGTAAGGCTTGATATGAATACATCACAACGTTCAGGGCCGCATCCCCGTCATGCTCAGAAAATTTGAAGTTGCTAGGATCCACTATGTGAAAGTGAGAGCCGTTTGAATTTTTGACGGCCCGAATTCGCCAAAGTTTGTCGAGCCCTGGCGACTACGCCCTTTGACCTAATTATGCAGAGCGCAACTTTGCTCAGCTAGGTCTGGAGATGTTCTGTACCAAATTTCAAGTCGATCGGACGAAATTGCTAGGACGAAGTTCGTTTTCATCAGAAAATAGAAAATTCAAAATGGCCGACTTCCTGTTGGAATTTCAACTTCCTGCCAAGAGACAATTTTGTTTGTACATGTATGCTTAACATCTCTACCAATTGTCGTTGAGGTACGACAAAGTTGGCGAATTTCCTATGGGATTTTTTTTGACTTTGTAGGGCGCTACTCAGCCATTTTGCAAGCGCCGTGTGCGATCACCCCAAAATATCGAATTTTGGATCGGGCCGCAGGAATGTGCAAAGTTACACAACTTTTTAACATTGGGAAAGGGGCGAAATTTGGGAAAACAATAGGTCCCTTGCGGACCTATTTCACAGTCCGCTCGGGCCCTAAATATGGTGGAGAGATAACGTATAAATGTTTAACTGACAGTGAAGGTATAGATGTTATAAAAATATGAAAATACAAAAATCTCCCAGAGAGTGTTCGGGATGTTCGTTGGCTCACCTCTGTCAACAGATTAGCTGTAAGAGCTGTTGTGTCATGGAGTTGTTATGTTACAACTAAAACCTGTCCCATGATTTACTGTAATGAAGATGAGACGCAGCAACACCTTCTTATGGACTGTTACCGAGCTCAGGAGGTCTGGTCCCAGCTGCAGGGTCTCGGCCTGGCACCTGAAGTCAGTTATAAATCAGTAATGTACGGAATATTAGACAAACAAATGAGAACTTTTTCAACTGATTATTAGTATTGTATGTGATAAACTGTGGATAACAAGGTGCATTATGGTCCTGAAACAGACAGTGATGGACAGCGATACCGTGGTGAAACACGTTTTAACTGACTTGAGAAGGAGGAGAACTCTAGATAAGATCCAGTCCCTCCCCTGGAATAAACTCAACCTTTAACCCCCTGCTACCACTCTGGATTTTGTTTTTTTTTTCAAAATGGACTAATTTTAAATTTTCTAATTAATGAATGGCAGTGATGTTGATGTTATGTAACTCGTGGCACAAGTGTCGTGTTCATTGTATATTGTAACTGTATACTGTAATTGATGCACTTCTATTAATAAATTTGTACTTAAAAAAAAAGAAAGAGGAGTAAGGACCACAATATTGAATAGTCAATGAGGAAAGAATGGATGCACCCAGGAGCCTCCCGTGGTTGATTGAAGAAGCGTTGTCATTAAAATATATTTTAATGACAAACAAAATGTTAATTGAACACAATAATTCAACAAAAATTGTTTTTTTCTATTTGTACCATGGATGTGACTTTTAAATTTTAAATCTGCTGTGAAAATGCAATTTCTCACGTTCAAGGCCCAATTCAGTGTCCACCTCTCCAGGTAACGTCAGCAGAGAGTCCCCCTTCTGGTAGGAGCAGGGGTTAGCGATGCTGATTTCAGGTTCCACAGGGAGGTCTGGACCAAGAGAGCCGTCCAGCTTCTCTTTGCTTGGAGCATTATGCTCTGTTACTTCTCTGAATCTGCACAGAAAAGAGGAAGAAGAAGAGAAACAGCCTCCCCATTACCTGCCAGGCCCTGCTGGTGCTTCATCGGCAGGTGCTGGAGCCAATCTGCACCTTGTAGCGTGAATCCATTCTGCTCTTCCTTTGACCTTTACAGCTGTACTTGTAGTCAGTAGCACCTGGTCCGGGCCTTTCCACCTGAGTCAATGACACCTTTTCAAGAGATTTGATTAGCACAGAATCACCTTCCTTAAAGGAATGAATCGGCTCCCCTGAGGGTTTGGGGAGCCTGTCAGACACTTGAAAATGATACTTTCTCAAAACTTCAGTTAGTTGTTTCACATAATCAACCATGAACTCATCCATCCAAAGCAGTGAGGCTTTATGTGGTGCCAAAGGGGGACTTGCACCGTGGATATTGATCTCTCTATCAATAGCTCATGAGGGCTTAGATCTGTTGTTGCACTTGGTGCACTTCAAATGGAATACAACACAATAGGCAGCGCATCAGGCCATTTTAGCCCTGTCGTCACCACCAATTTGGTCAACCTCTCTTTGACAGTGGCATTCATTCTTTCAACTTGACCTGAGCTCTGTGGACGATAAGGAACATGCAGCTGCCACCTAAACCCTAAGATCTCTGACAAGTCTTGAGTGATCTTTGGGAAAAAAGCAGGGCCTCTGTCTATTCCTTGTGGCATACCAAACCTGGGAATCACATCTTTTAACAGACACTTAACTGTTCTAGCGTCCTCTTTTCTTTTTACGAAACCCTCCACCCACTTTGAGAATTGATCAGTTATCACTAACAGATACTTTTAGGCAATATGACCTAAAATTTATATCATGGTATAATTTGAATCATAGACGGTAGACGGTATATATATCATAGTATACTTTGGTATGTAAATTACAACACAACAGTTTCTTAATGGTTACCATAGTCCATGGTAAAAGCATTCAAGCAGGAGGTTGTTTTTTAAACGACTAAATAACATAAAAGCCAATAATATTCCTTCAAGAAAATGTATTGTACAAAACTGTAATTGTGGAAAGCATAAAACAAGTAACTTCACACTGACATAACAGTTGTAGCCTACTGCCTTCAGTATTAGCCTTACACAAAGTCCACTAGCTTAGTACTAACACATAATGGAAAACGCCATAGACAGGCTAACGTAAATTAGCATCACGACCACAATCATTTTAACTTGTTAATCACATGGCTATATTCAACACAAACAGTGTAGCAGCACACATGACAGCCAACAATACTCACAGACAGACTGCATATTCTCACTAATTCTGTAGAACAATGAAACCTTTGAGAGTTTAGCTGCTGCTTGTCTTCTACAGTTACTCCACACATCTTGCAAATAACTTTTTCTGCTCCACATCCAACTTTTTAAAGCCAGACCATGTCCAAATCACGGATGTTGCACTTTTTTTATTTGCTTGCATACATTTTCACCATGAGACAGGTGCAATGTCGTTTTTGACTGTAGGACGGTACTGTGCAAAGGTCGCGATGAGAACTGACATACCAACGCAGAAGAGGAAAGCACGGCTTGTTTGGCTGCAGTATCAGTCAGTGCATTCCATTATGAAACAGGATCATTTCCACCAGTGTGAGCAGCACACTTTACAATAACAAGCCTTGACGGAAGCAAAAAACATCTAACAGGTCATCCACCAAAGTGTGATGTTGAAGAGGCCTTCCAGAGGACGACATAAAACCATGGCGTAACACAAAGCATATCATGAATCTGTATAAATTGTAGCAACTTTACCATTAGTCCATGCACATCAGATCATTAGTAATAATAAATATAACACCATGAACCAAATATATCAGAAGATGTTTCACTTCAGCAAGCAACACACCCTAATCAATCACCTTTTTTAAATCCTCTTCACCATCTACACACTGTATGAAAAGATACACCATATCTAATGAGGGGACAGATTACAAGCAATATTGTTTATTAAGTTTCACAAGGTTTGGTATTAAGTAAATATTATTCAAATGAGGCCCTTAATAGTTATCCATGTAATATGAGTAGATTCAAATAGACAACGGTACAGAATTAATAATAACCTAAACAAAAATATTGAGTTGATTTTTAAAAGATGAACTCCCTAATATGTAAATAATATTAATAAAAATGAATTTAATTCTATGGTACATAATTTTGTAGTAATCATCTAATTTGAATTTTATCAATGCACTGAATTTAATCTTTTGATGAATAATCAGCCTGTGGTCCAGAAAGTACAGAACTTAAGAAATACTGAAATGAGAATTTGATTAACTATTCGTTTTGTGCTTTAGACACATTGTTGCACATCCGTGTACACTGCAACCACAGTCTCATTTCAAACCAGAAGAAAGCATCAAAGCATGAACTGAATCAAAATAGAGCTGAAGTCAAGAAACGTTACAGCCACCTCACCGATGGTGGAACTGTAAAAGAGCAAAAACATGACAATGAACTCCATAAACTGCCATGTTCAAAACAGGAGCATTAAAACACAAAGTAATATCTGCATTTACAAAGGTCAATCAGCTAGCTTAACAAAGTAACTGCAAATAATATAGGGCAGGGGCATGATGGGAATTGCAGGCATAATTTTTTTTTAAAAATCACTTCAATTAAAATCTGCCTGTTTATATTAATTTCAATCAACTCAATGTTCTCTCTATTTGTGATTTTATAAATATAATGCTTATGTTTTATTTTTTATTATTAACTACAATGGGTGCATTGTATTTGAAATTTAATTAAATAGTTGTCTCAAAATCAAAAACACAACCATATTGAATGTATTTTACCTAATACATTAATTCAAATCTACATGAGCACAGAATCATTTCTTACGGTGAAGTGACCCTGTGACCATGATGTTTACCATGTGACCATGATGATATCTACCTGTGACCACACAGGCATGCGAGGTCTCATGTCATGTATAAACGTGTTATTTGCTCAGATGTACGGTATGTGTGCAAAAATATGTATTACCACATGACTTCAATGACAGGATGACCTCTCCTTCTGCTGTTTGGAGAATTAAATCACATTAGCTTTTGATCCACCACTACTCAGAGCTTCATCACCCATTGTGTTAGTTTACTCTGAGACAAACTGACAAACAACAAAAAGTCTTCAATATATATGATACTTCTGCCCCAAAGGTCTCCAATTAAAATTTTCCAGCAGCAGTGGTCAGAAATCACACTGACAGCAACTCTGTCAGCACTGCTATGTAACTCATAACAGTCTTAATACACACCCGCTGACAGCAACTCTGTCAGCACTGTTATGTAACTCATAACAGTCTTAATACACACCCACTGACAGCAACTCTGTCAGCACTGTTATGTAACTCAAAACAGTCTTAATACACACCCACTGACAGCAACTCTGTCAGCACTGTTATGTAACTCATAACAGTCTTAATACACACCCACTGACAGCAACTCTGTCAGCACTGCTATGTAACTCATAACAGTCTTAATACACACCCACTGACAACAACTCTGTCAGCACTGCTATGTAACTCATAACAGTCTTAATACACACCCACTGACAACAACTCTGTCAGCACTGTTATGTAACTCAAAACAGTCTTAATACACACCCACTGACAGCAACTCTGTCAGCACTGCTATGTAACTCATAACAGTCTTAATACACACCCACTGACAGCAACTCTGTCAGCACTGTTATGTAACTCAAAACAGTCTTAATACACACCCACTGACAACAACTCTGTCAGCACTGTTATGTAACTCAAAACAGTCTTAATACACACCCACTGACAACAACTCTGTCAGCACTGCTATGTAACTCATAACAGTCTTAATACACACCCACTGACAACAACTCTGTCAGCACTGTTATGTAACTCAAAACAGTCTTAATACACACCCACTGACAACAACTCTGTCAGCACTGCTATGTAACTCATAACAGTCTTAATACACACCCACTGACAGCAACTCTGTCAGCACTGTTATGTAACTCAAAACAGTCTTAATACACACCCACTGACAGCAACTCTGTCAGCACTGTTATGTAACTCATAACAGTCTTAATACACACCCACTGACAGCAACTCTGTCAGCACTGCTATGTAACTCATAACAGTCTTAATACACACCCACTGACAACAACTCTGTCAGCACTGTTATGTAACTCATAACAGTCTTAATACACACCCACTGACAGCAACTCTGTCAGCACTGTTATGTAACTCATAACAGTCTTAATACACACCCGCTGACAGCAACTCTGTCAGCACTGTTATGTAACTCATAACAGTCTTAATACACACCCGCTGACAGCAACTCTGCTCCAGCACTGTTATGTAACTCATAACAGTCTTAATACACACCCACTGACAGCAACTCTGTCAGCACTGTTATGTAACTCATAACAGTCTTAATACACACCCACTGACAGCAACTCTGTCAGCACTGTTATGTAACTCATAACAGTCTTAATACACACCCGCTGACAGCAACTCTGTCAGCACTGTTATGTAACTCATAACAGTCTTAATACACACCCGCTGACAGCAACTCTGTCAGCACTGTTATGTAACTCATAACAGTCTTAATACACACCCACTGACAGTAACTCTGTCAGCACTGCTATGTAACTCATAACAGTCTTAATACACACCCGCTGACAGCAACTCTGTCAGCACTGTTATGTAACTCATAACAGTCTTAATACACACCCACTGACAGCAACTCTGTCAGCCCTGTTATGTAACTCATAACAGTCTTAATACACACCCGCTGACAGCAACTCTGTCAGCACTGTTATGTAACTCATAACAGTCTTAATACACACCCACTGACAGCAACTCTGTCAGCACTGTTATGCAACTCATAACAGTCTTAATACACACCCGCTGACAGCAACTCTGTCAGCACTGTTATGTAACTCATAACAGTCTTAATACACACCCACTGACAGCAACTCTGCCAGCACTGTTATGTAACTCATAACAGTCTTATGACCCCCAAGGACAACATCCATAGGGGGTCCGCACAGAAGCCCCGTTCTCTGGCTTGAGCGAAAATGGCCTCCAGGGCCCTACCCCAGGAACGTCTTCCCTCTGGTTCAAGCCTCACGTAGGTCTGCCTGTGTCAAGCACAGCCTAAACTAGTTCACCCCCCGGTCACAGCATCAATATGCAACACAACAGAAAAGAAAAACACCACATAACACTACACAAGCTACACACCCTTGACCACTCTGCTCTTCTTTATACCAATTATTTTATCAATAAAAAATCACTCTCTTGACTTTCAACATTTTCCATACATTTCTTTTGATTTCGTCAAACGCAGACATGGTAAGGCATAAAAAAATTGCACTCACCAGTCTTTGTTCTGTTGAAATCCTGTTCGTGACGCCAGCTTGTCATGGAAAATATTGAATAGTCAATGAGGAAAGAATGGATGCACCCAGGAGCCTCCTGTGGTTGATTAAAGAAGTAACATTTATTGAGGAGGAATATGAACTTTGTCGTGGACAACCGTACAGCTGCCAGAGTCCGCCACATATTCCTCCCTTCCCCTATGGTGCTCAGCCTTATAAAGTAACACCCAGTTAAGTACAAGTATATTACCTTACATTACTCTTGAGTAGCGTTACAGTCAGGGCATGCTCATTCTAAGCTCTGAACTAACAGTGGCGCCTGTTGTCTTGCTGACGCTCAGCCATCGGCCTTATCAAAGGACCAACGCTGGCAGACTCCTCTGACCTTGGTTACCTAGTCAACTCAGAGATAACTAGCCATCTGTTTTCCTTGAGACACTGTGCTTCAACCCTGCATTCTGGAGCAACAGTTTAAAGATTTAATGCTGTAAAAAAAGGACACTAGCTAACCCTAGGAACTCCTAAATTTAGAAAAAATCCATAACAAGTCACACCTGTATCACGGCCTGCTGTTCATTTTATTTCACTGCACCTTACTGTTTATTTGTTTATTTATTTGCACCTTTATAGTCAAACCCGTATCACATCCTACTGTTCGTTTTATTTCACCGCACCTTATTTGTTTATTTATTTGAACTATTATAGTCACACCTGTATCACATCGTACTGTTCATTTTATTTCACTGTTTATTTGTTTATTTATTTGAACTGTTATAGTCATACCTGTATCATATCCTACTGTTCATTTTATTTCACTGCACCTTTCTGTTTATTTGTTTGTTTATTTATTTCAACTGTTATTCTCATACCTGTATCACGGCTTACTGTTCATTTTATTTCACTGCACCTTGCTGTTTATTTGTTTGTTTATTTATTTCAACTGTTATACTCATACCTGAATCATATCCTACTGTTCATTTTATTTCACTGCACCTTACTGTTTATTTGTTTATTTATTTGAACTATTATAGTCATACCTGTATCATATCCTGCTGTTCATTTTATTTCATTGCACCTTGCTGTTTAATTGTTTATTTATTTGAACTATTATAGTCACACCTGTATCACATCCTACTGTTCATTTTATTTCACTGTTTATTTGTTTATTTATTTGAACGGTTATAGTCATACCTGTATCATATCCTACTGTTCATTTTATTTCACTGCACCTTGCTGTTTATTTGTTTATTTATTTGAACTGTCATAGTCATACCTGTATCATATCCTGCTGTTCATTTTATTTCACTGTTTATTTGTTTATTTATTTGAACTATTATAGTCACACCTGTATCATATCCTGCTGTTCATTTTATTTCACTGCACCTTGCTGTTTATTTGTTTATTTATTTGAACTATTATAGTCACACTTGTATCACATCCTGCTGTTCATTTTATTTCACTGCACCTTACTGTTTATTTGTTTATTTATTTGCACCTTTATAGTCATACCTGTATCACATCGTGCTGTTCATTTTATTTCACCACACCTTACTGTTTATTTATTTGCACCTTTATAGTCATACCTGTATCACATCCTACTGTTCATTTTATTTCACTGCACCTTGCTGTTTGTTTATTTATTTATTTGAACTATTATAGTCACACCTGTATCACATCCTACTGTTCATTTTATTTCACTGTTTATTTGTTTATTTATTTGAACTATTATAGTCACACCTGTATCACATCCTACTGTTCATTTTATTTCACTGTTTATTTGTTTATTTATTTGAACTATTATAGTCACACCTGTATCATATCCTACTGTTCATTTTATTTCACTGCACCTTACTGTTTATTTGTTTATTTATTTGAACTATTATAGTCACACCTGTATCACGGACTACTGTTAATTTTATTTCACTGCACCTTGCTGTTTGTTTGTTTATTTATTTGAACTATTATAGTCATACCTGTATCACGCCCTACTGTTAATTTTATTTAACTGCACCGTACTGTTTATTTGTTTATTTATTTGAACTGTTATAGTCATACCTGTATCATATCCTACTGTTCATTTTATTTCACTGCACCTTACTATTTATTTGTTTGTTTATTTATTTCAACTGTTATAGTCATACCTGTATCACGCCCTACTGTTAATTTTATTTAACTGAACCATACTGTTTATTTGTTTATTTATTTGAACTGTTATAGTCACACCTGTATCATATCCTACTGTTCATTTTATTTCACCGCACCTTGCTGTTTATTTGTTTATTTATTTGAACTATTATAGTCATACCTGTATCATATCCTACTGTTCATTTTATTTCACTGCACCTTACTGTTTATTTGTTTGTTTATTTGAACTATTATAGTCACACCTGTATCACGGCTTACTGTTCATTTTATTTCACTGCACCTTGCTGTTTATTTGTTTGTTTATTTATTTCAACTGTTATAAACATACCTGTATCATATCCTACTGTTCATTTTATTTCACTGCACCTTACTGTTTATTTGTTTATTTATTTGAACTATTATAGTCACACCTGTATCACATCCTACTGTTCATTTTATTTCACTCTTTGTTTGTTTATTTATTTGAACTATTATAGTCACACCTGTATCATATCCTACTGTTCATTTTATTTCACTGTTTATTTTTTTATTTATTTGAACTGTCATAGTCATACCTGTATCATATCCTACTGTTCATTTTATTTCAATGTTTATTTGTTTATTTATTTGAACTATTATAGTCTTACCTGTATCACGCCCTACTGTTCATTTTATTTCACTGCACCTTACTGTTTATTTGTTTATTTATTTGAACTATTATTGCCACACCTATATCATATCCTACTGTTCATTTTATTTCACTGTTTATTTGTTTATTTATTTGAACTGTCATAGTCACACCTGTATCATATCCTACTGTTCATTTTATTTCACTGCACCTTACTGTTTATTTGTTTATTTATTTGAACTATTATAGTCTTACCTGTATCATATCCTACTGTTCATTTTATTTCGCCACACCTTACTGTTTATTTGTTTATTTATTTGAACTATTATAGTCACACCTGTATCATATCCTACCGTTCATTTTATTTCACTGTTTATTTGTTTATTTATTTGAACTATTATAGTCTTACCTGTATCATATCCTACTGTTCATTTTATTTCACCGCACCTTACTGTTTATTTGTTTATTTATTTGAACTATTATAGTCACACCTGTATCATATCCTACCGTTCATTTTATTTCACTGTTTATTTGTTTATTTATTTGAACTATTATCGTCACACCTGTATCATATCCTACTGTTCATTTTATTTCACCGCACCTTACTGTTTATTTGTTTATTTATTTTGAACTATTATAGTCACACCTGTATCATATCCTACTGTCAATTTTATTTCACTGCACCTTACTGTTTATTTGTTTATTTATTTGAACTATTATAGTCACACCTGTATCATATCCTACTGTTCATTTTATTTCACTGCACCTTACTGTTTATTTGTTTATTTATTTGAACTATTATAGTCACACCTGTATCATATCCTACTGTTCATTTTATTTCACTGCACCTTACTGTTTATTTGTTTATTTATTTGAACTATTATAGTCACACCTGTATCATATCCTACTGTTCATTTTATTTCACTGCACCTTACTGTTTATTTGTTTATTTATTTGAACTATTATAGTCACACCTGTATCATATCCTACTGTCAATTTTATTTCACTGCACCTTGCTGTTTATTTGTTTATTTATTTGAACTGTCATAGTCATACCTGTATCATATCCTACTGTTCATTTTATTTCACTGTTTATTTGTTTATTTATTTGAACTATTATAGTCATACCTGTATCATATCCTACTGTTCATTTTTATTTCACCGCACCTTACTGTTTATTTGTTTATTTATTTGAACTATTATAGTCACACCTGTATCATATCCTACTGTTCATTTTATTTCACCGCACCTTACTGTTTATTTGTTTGTTTATTTATTTGAACTATTATAGTCACACCTGTATCACATCCTACTGTTCATTTTATTTCACTGCACCTTACTGTTTATTTGTTTGTTTATTTATTTGAACTATTATAGTCATACCTGTATCATATCCTACTGTTCATTTTATTTCACTGCACCTTACTGTTTATTTGTTTATTTATTTGAACTATTATAGTCAAACCTGTATCATATCCTACTGTTCATTTTATTTCACTGCACCTCACTGTTTATTTGTTTATTTATTTGAACTATTATTGTCACACCTGTATCATATCCTACTGTTCATTTTATTTCACTGCACCTTGCTGTTTATTTGTTTATTTATTTGAACTATTATAGTCACACCTGTATCATATCCTACTGTTCATTTTATTTCACCGCACTTTACTGTTTATTTGTTTATTTATTTGAACTATTATAGTCACACCTGTATCACATCCTACTGTTCATTTTTATTTCACCGCACCTTACTGTTTATTTGTTTATTTATTTGAACTATTATAGTCATACCTGTATCATATCCTACTGTTCATTTTATTTCACTGCACCTTACTGTTTATTTGTTTATTTATTTGAACTATTATAGTCACACCTGTATCATATCCTACTGTTCATTTTATTTCACCGCACCTTACTGTTTATTTGTTTATTTATTTGAACTATTATAGTCACACCTGTATCACATCCTACTGTTCATTTTTATTTCACTGCACCTTACTGTTTATTTGTTTATTTATTTGAACTATTATAGTCACACCTGTATCATATCTTACTGTTGATTTTTTTCATTGTTTATTTGTTTATTTATTTGAACCATTATAGTCACACCTGTATCATATCCTACTGTTCATTTTATTTCACTGCACCTTACTGTTTATTTGTTTATTTATTTGAACTATTATTGTCACACCTGTATCATATCCTACTGTTCATTTTATTTCACTGCACCTTACTGTTTATTTGTTTATTTATTTGAACTATTATAGTCACACCAGTATCATATCCTACTGTTCATTTTATTTCACCGCACTTTACTGTTTATTTGTTTATTTATTTGAACTGTTATAGTCATACCTGTATCATATCCTACTGTTCATTTTATTTCACTGTTTTTTTGTTTATTTATTTGAACTATTATAGTCACACCTGTATCATATCCTACTGTTCATTTTATTTCACTGCACTTTACTGTTTATTTGTTTATTTATTTGAAGTATTATGGCCATAAGTGTGTCATATCCTGCTGTTTATTTTATTTCACCGCACCTTACTGTTTATTTGTTTATTTATTTGAACTATTATAGTCACACCTGTATCATATCCTACTGTTCATTTTATTTCACTGTTTATTTGTTTATTTCTTTGGACTATTATAGTCACATCTGTATCATATCCTGCTCTTCATTTTATTTCACTGCACCTTACTGTTTACTTGTTTATTTATTTGAACTGTTATCGTCACACCTGTATCATATCCTACTGTTCATTTTATTTCACTGTTTATTTGTTTATTTCTTTGGACTATTATAGTCACACCTGTATCATATCCTACTGTTTATTTTATTTCACCGCACCTTACTGTTTATTTGTTTATTTATTTGAACTATTATAGTCACACCTGTATCATATCCTACTGTTCATTTTATTTCACTGCACCTTACTGTTTATTTGTTTATTTATTTGAACTATTATAGTCACACCTGTATCATATCCTACTGTTTATTTTATTTCACTGCACCTTACTGTTTATTTGTTTATTTCTTTGAACTATTATAGTCACACCTGTATCATATCCTACTGTTCATTTTATTTCACTTCACCTTACTGTTTATTTGTTTATTTATTTGAACCATTATAGTCACACCTGTATCATATCCTACTGTTCATTTTATTTCACCGCACCTTACTGTTTATTTGTTTATTTATTTGAACTATTATAGTCACACCTGTATCATATCCTACTGTTCATTTTATTTTACTGCACTTCACTGTTTATTTGTTTATTTATTTGAAGTATTATAGCCATAAGTGTATCATATCCTGCTGTTCATTTTATTTCCCTGCACCTTACTGTTTACTTGTTTATTTATTTGAACTGTTAAAATCACACCTGTATCATATCCTACTGTTCAATTTATTTCACTGTTTATTTGTTTATTTATTTGAACTATTATAGTCACACCTGTATCATATCCTACTGTTCAATTTATTTCACTGTTTATTTGTTTATTTATTTGAACTATTATAGTCACACCAGTATCACATCCTACTGTTCATTTTATGTCACCGCACCTTACTGTTTATTTGTTTATTTCTTTGAACTATTATAGTCACACCTGTATCATATCCTACTGTTCATTTTATTTCACTTCACCTTACTGTTTATTTGTTTATTTATTTGAACCATTATAGTCACACCTGTATCATATCCTACTGTTCATTTTATTTCACTGTTTATTTGTTTATTTATTTGAACTATTATAGTCACACCTGTATCACATCCTACTGTTCATTTTATTTCACTGTTTATTTATTTATTTATTTGAACTATTATAGTCACACCTGTATCACATCCTACTGTTCATTTTATTTCACTGCACCTTACTGTTTATTTGTTTATTTATTTGAACTATTATAGTCACACCTGTATCATATCCTACTGTTCATTTTATTTTACTGCACTTCACTGTTTATTTGTTTATTTATTTGAACTATTATAGTCACACCTGTATCACATCCTACTGTTCATTTTATTTCACCGCACCTTACTGTTTATTTGTTTATTTATTTGAACTATTATTGTCACACCTGTATCACATCCTACTGTTCATTTTATGTCACCGCACCTTACTGTTTATTTGTTTATTTCTTTGGACTATTATAGTCACATCTGTATCATATCCTACTGTTCATTTTATTTCACTGCTTTATTTGTTTATTTATTTGAACTATTATAGTCACACCAGTATCACATCCTACTGTTCATTTTATTTCACTGCACCTTACTGTTTATTTGTTTATTTATTTGAACTATTATAGTCACACCTGTATCATATCCTACTGTTCATTTTATTTCACCGCACCTTACTGTTTATTTGTTTATTTATTTGAACTATTATAGTCACACCTGTATCATATCCTACTGTTCATTTTATTTCACTGCACCTTACTGTTTATTTGTTTATTTATTTGAACTATTATAGTCACACCTGTATCATATCCTACTGTTCATTTTATTTCACTGTTTATTTGTTTATTTATTTGAACTATTATAGTCACACCTGTATCATATCCTACTGTTCATTTTATTTCACTGTTTATTTCTTTATTTATTTGAACTATTATAGTCACGCCTGTATCATATCCTACAGTTCATTTTATTTCACTGTTTATTTCTTTATTTCTTTGGACTATTATAGTCACACCTGTATCATATCCTACTGTTTATTTTATTTCACCGCACCTTACTGTTTATTTGTTTATTTATTTGAACTATTATAGTCACACCTGTATCATATCCTACTGTTCATTTTATTTCACTGCACCTTACTGTTTATTTGTTTATTTATTTGAACTATTATAGTCACACCTGTATCATATCCTACTGTTCATTTTATTTCACTGCACCTTACTGTTTATTTGTTTATTTCTTTGAACTATTATAGTCACACCTGTATCATATCCTACTGTTCATTTTATTTCACCGCACCTTACTGTTTATTTGTTTATTTATTTGAACTATTATAGTCACACCTGTATCATATCCTACTGTTCATTTTATTTTACTGCACTTCACTGTTTATTTGTTTATTTATTTGAAGTATTATAGCCATAAGTGTATCATATCCTGCTGTTCATTTTATTTCCCTGCACCTTACTGTTTACTTGTTTATTTATTTGAACTGTTAAAATCACACCTGTATCATATCCTACTGTTCAATTTATTTCACTGTTTATTTGTTTATTTATTTGAACTATTATAGTCACACCAGTATCACATCCTACTGTTCATTTTATGTCACCGCACCTTACTGTTTATTTGTTTATTTCTTTGAACTATTATAGTCACACCTGTATCATATCCTACTGTTCATTTTATTTCACTTCACCTTACTGTTTATTTGTTTATTTATTTGAACCATTATAGTCACACCTGTATCATATCCTACTGTTCATTTTATTTCACTGTTTATTTGTTTATTTATTTTAACTATTATAGTCACACCTGTATCATATCCTACTGTTCATTTTATTTCACTGCACCTTACTGTTTATTTGTTTATTTATTTGAACTATTATAGTCACACCAGTATCACATCCTACTGTTCATTTTATGTCACCGCACCTTACTGTTTATTTGTTTATTTCTTTGAACTATTATAGTCACACCTGTATCATATCCTACTGTTCATTTTATTTCACTTCACCTTACTGTTTATTTGTTTATTTATTTGAACTATTATAGTCACACCTGTATCACATCCTACTGTTCATTTTATTTCACTGCACCTTACTGTTTATTTGTTTATTTATTTGAACTATTATAGTCACACCTGTATCATATCCTACTGTTCATTTTATTTCACTGTTTATTTGTTTATTTATTTGAACTATTATAGTCACACCTGTATCATATCCTACTGTTCATTTTATTTCACTGTTTATTTCTTTATTTATTTGAACTATTATAGTCACGCCTGTATCATATCCTATTGTTCATTTTATTTCACTGTTTATTTCTTTATTTCTTTGAACTATTATAGTCACACCTGTATCATATCCTACTGTTCATTTTATTTCACTGCACCTTACTGTTTATTTGTTTATTTCTTTGAACTATTTTAGTCACACCTGTATCATATCCTACTGTTCATTTTAATTCACTGTTTATTTGTTTATTTATTTGAACTATTATAGTCACACCTGTATCATATCCTACTGTTCATTTTATTTCACTGTTTATTTGTTTATTTATTTGAACTATTATAGTCACACCTGTATCACATCCTACTGTTCATTTTATTTCACTGTTTATTTGTTTATTTATTTGAACTATTATAGTCACACCTGTATCATATCCTACTGTTCATTTTATTTCACTGCACCTTACTGTTTATTTGTTTATTTATTTGAACTATTATAGTCAAACCTGTATCATATCCTACTGTTCATTTTATTTCACTGCACCTTACTGTTTATTTGTTTATTTATTTGAACTATTATTGTCACACCTGTATCATATCCTACTGTTCATTTTATTTCACTGCACCTTACTGTTTATTTGTTTATTTATTTGAACTATTATAGTCACACCAGTATCATATCCTACTGTTCATTTTATTTCACCGCACTTTACTGTTTATTTGTTTATTTATTTGAACTATTATAGTCACACCTGTATCATATCCTACTGTTCATTTTATTTCACCGCTCTTTACTGTTTATTTGTTTATTTATTTGAACTATTATAGTCATACCTGTATCATATCCTACTGTTCATTTTATTTCACTGTTTTTTTGTTTATTCATTTGAACTATTATAGTCACACCTGTATCATATCCTACTGTTCATTTTATTTCACTGCACTTTACTGTTTATTTGTTTATTTATTTGAAGTATTATGGCCATAAGTGTGTCATATCCTGCTGTTTATTTTATTTCACC
>JAQQSB010001067.1:0-24197 GCA_029721515.1 Synanceia verrucosa | reverse complement strand
CCTGATGAAAATGTTGACTATAAGAATTACCGTTTTAATTTCAAAATAAAAAAGTTGAAAAATAAAAAGTTGTACTTTTGATAAGGCTTTCACTTTTTTGAAACTATTTCAGTTTGTGTAGGACTGTGTAGAATGTTTTCTGAACATATTCAACACGCTTTTTAAATAATACCACAATGATACCCAAAACCGTGATAATTTTGGTCACAGTAACCATGAGGTTAAACTTTCATACCGTGACACCCCTATAATCCAATAATGCATGACATGCACAGCTTTTAAAGAGCATGTCCTTTGCTTTAGATTTGAAAATGGCCTTTCAAATATGTCATTACAAAAGCACAACATTCTACAAATTCACAAGAGTAACTTAAAACACTTGGTGAAGGTTATAACACAGCATATTCTGTTGGCTAGTCTGGTATTTCCCTGTAGCTGCTGTCACATTACAATTTGAGTGATTGCATGTACCTTGCATTTTGGTGTATGGGCTTTAGCATGCATGACACTCAGTAATGGTCTCATGTCTGTCAACTGCAAAAGCTCTGGTAACTGCTCGGCTACCTTGTTCAGGTCGGGCCAGGATCTGAAAAGCAGAAACAGCATATTGACAGTTTGATAAAGACACATCTTAATTACTGCATAAATCTACAATAAATACAATCACTGTAAAGAGTAAGGACATAGGCCATTTTGACCAAAAGGGATAAATATGTAAACAGCAATGAGGATTAGCTGCAGTCACATCCATACAGAAGCAGAAAGAAACATTTGGCCGTATTTGAGATCTCTCTCTGAGATACATTGGATCGACAAATATTTCTCTGACAGTGGTTCAGTGTCCACAAGAGAAAACTATGTCTGAGTAATCAGAAGAAAATAGTGGTTGATAATAAACTTCTGATCAAGAGCAAAACTCTTGTCAGCTGGATGTCTGTAAAAAAAAAAAACTTTCCTGCAACAAAAGAGTGATAAATAACTCTGTCCAAGCATAAGGTAATACTTCCCATTATTATATGAATAAGACTTGACTGTGATGACAACAGGAATTGTGACACCAGCCTCAAGAACTATGCAGGTATCCACAAACACAAATACAAACCTGCAAACGGGCAACTTGAATGCCCTCCTCATCTATCTGAGCACCAGACTTTTTGACATGGCTCTGCCAGCTGTAAATTTTGGCAGGCCACAGACAGCGTGGTCATTTCCTACAAAGTCAGATTACACATACATTATTACACATAAAAACACATCCAAAAATCTACAATAAAAAAATATAGAATTCATAAACACTACAGTTGGTACGTTGCCTCTGACAAGGTCAAATAAATGTGGATACCTCTCTCTTGTCTTTGGGCCAGAACAACAAGCCTCAAATATGGGTGGCTCCTCAAACCTGTCCATATATAGTACCGAAGGACAAAGTACATTATTATTATTTGTTAAAATGTCAAATTATTCTCAAAAAGTACACCGATAAGCTGGCTATTCCAAACAATCTTAAAAACTAACCTCTTGATACTAGTACTACTCCTTTTTGACTTGGAAAACCTGGCGCTTTATCGGTTTCCATCACAGCAAACAGTTAGTATGCCTGGAGTAACAGGCTGGACAGACAAATTGCTGGATCGTGGACACATTTCCTCTCTAGAAGTGACAAAACGCAAATTCAAAGAGTACCTGCTTGAATGTGTCGATATCAAGTACTGCCCGTCTGCAAAACAAATTTAGATTTTGATGATGTTTTAAAGTGATGCCCAAATATTTACACAAATATTAAAGTAATAAAGTAATATGTAATATATGTTTCAATGTGATTAAGACAGATTACCCTTCCAGCCTTAAAGATCTGTGCTCCAACACTTTCAATAAGGCCTGTCTAAATGGTATTTTTATTGCTGGTGCTGTCACCTTCATGTGCTCAAAAGAGGTGAAGACATCAAATCAGTAGAGGGTTTGGCAGCTGGTACTAGATGGTCAGTATGATACAAAGCAGGTCTTTTCACTCTTCAGGAGTCCATTCAGCAGAGCAGGAATGGAGGCGATTTTCTCGGTAAGTATGTCGCTTACATCGGCCTGTGAATGGGTTACATTTATTTAGGGAACAAGGATTTTTCATCAACCAAATTGGTAATAGTTTGCCTGAGCAGATTATATTTGCAGATTGGTCCTGGTGAAGGAACAGCATAGTTGACATACTAAAATACAGAATGAAGTTAGAAGGGTTACATTTGTAGTTCTTCCAATGCATTTTCAAACATACTTATCTCATCTCAAAAATAGTGGTCGACACTCGACTTTCCTGGCCCTTTTTATTTCTGTTTCAAGGTTCATTAAACCTTATTTTATCATATTTATTGATTGATATTTAACAAAAATACAGCAATTGATTTATAATTTTCTTTTTTATCTAGACGCATTGAACTGTGAGTGAAGCCGCCATTTTCATGTAGAGAGCCAGCTTTTCAGCCCAGAAAATAAAACCATCCCTTGTGTACATAAATATGTGTAGATGTCTGCACGGCACGCATGCTGTGAGGCAGATATTTTTAAATGTATTTGCTTTAATAATTACTGTATTCATATGATGCCAATGACTAAATAAGGTCGGCTTGGGTCGGTTCTTTCTCGTCGTTACCACGGCAACGGTACGTCACGCTCGCGCTTTTTACCCACAATCCCTCTGTGTTTGTCTATTCCATCTGACACTCGACACTGTAAGTATGTCCAGCAAACTAGTGACTGTTAATATGTAATAAGATAAAGATACTTATCCATCATGTCTTTCATTTGGGTCCAGTCTCGATAGCATTTCATCCCTGGACATTCCACTGCTGTTAGTGTGTCATATTCACTTTTATTCACATACCCGCAATTAGCTACATTGAGCAAGCTAAGTCTAGCGCTGCCCGGTAATTTTACATACCTCCCGCCACAGACAGCTAGCAAAATCATTTCACACTCAAGTGTACGGTCCCGAGCAGTAAGGACAGTCACAACCAAAGTTATTATAGTGTAATTCACGGCATATAGAAAATACATTGCATGGTGCTGAATAATTTAGCTAGCTAGCTGGAAATAGCCAATGAGCCCAAAACGATGAATTCATAACTAATCAAGACAATAACATGTTAATTCTTCTTATTTTAGACTTTTAGCAATCAAGAAATCAGAAATCATTATTCAATGTTGTTGTTGTGTTTGTGGTGGTTGTTGTTGTTTTGTCATTGTCAGCGCTGTTTTTTGCATTACAGCTTTATTGTTTCACTCCATACCATCATTGTCACTTGGGCACACACACACACAATACCACACACAATACTATTACAAAACACACACACACACACACACACACACACACACACAATTATTGTTGTTATTGCTGTTTGATCATTTTATGTAAAAGATCAGCCTGTCTTGCTGAGTAATGCCTCTTTTTAAGAACTGCTGCTGTCTTGTTTGATCTTCACCTCTAAATACAACATAGGCTGCCATGGCCTCAGAAATACCTGCTCTCACACCAAAAAAAAAAAGAGGGACAACCAGGAAGAGGGTCCCCACCAGCCCAGCTTAGTCTCAAGCAGACAGAAGAAACGCTGGCATCCACAATGTCCAAGATCAGGGTTTGTCCTCTACTATATGAAGATTATAATAAGCATAAAGATGACATATAGAATAGTTATATAATAGATACAGATAAAGCGCAGCAAACATGTTCTCTGCAGCATCCCAAACCAGAGAAAGGGAACCTGTAGGCAGAAGGCCCTCAGATAGAATATCAAGAGATGGCAAGTCTTGTGAGCATAATGAGTGTTCTGAAACAGCAATTGATTATTTTATTATATTTATTTCCCAGTTTCCTACTTATTCAGGGACTATGTTTGTTAGAAACTTACTAATTTACTAATGTTGGTAAATGATGCAGGTAAACAAGCTGTGGTGGATGATGTATTTTCTTTCTTTAATTTGTATTCAAAAGTTATTCAGCAACATGCCTATATTATCCATTTATACCTTGAGTTCTTAGGGTTTAGTTTAACAGCTGATGCCCTTTTCAGAAAAAAAAACATCGCTCCAACACTTCTCAGGGACACCTGACTGCCATCCAGTTTCCTGAGGCAACAGGCAACAACCCTTTCTGCTTGGGCTCAAAGGCAGCGCTTCTCGGATGCGAGGGATGAAACCCTGCACTGCCTGTGCTTTTGGATGCAAACTTGCAGCTGAGAGAATAATCAACCAAAAGTGGCACAGGTGTTAGGTAGCAGAAGCTGTCATCAGGTGTCTGAATAAAGCAAACTGGACATGGAGTTTCTCTGTGCTACCCAGACATGGAGGCCCACAAAGGAACATCTTCCACGACAGAGACGCCTTCCATGGTTTTCTGAACCCATTCCCCTACAACAGCTGTGGTGATGGATGATAATGGCCAGCCACAGTTTCATGAACAAAGTGATGTTAACATTATTATTATATTACAATATCCTACTGTGGTGTCATTCCCCCAGACAGTGTGTACACATCACATTGTAACTTTATTCTCAAACCTTAAGAAGAATGAGGTGGAAGTGTTCATAGCTGATAGCTGATTGGTAAAAGTATGACTGGTTTTGACCAGCATATCTTGGGAATGATAATTAAATGTCCACATTGTGGACACACACACAATACACAGTTGAAATACTGTTGTGGTTGGCTTTTAATGTGTTTGAGGCACTATTTTGAGGATGAGATAAGCATGTTTGAAAATGCATTGAGAAAGAACTACAAATGTAACCCCTTCTAACTTCATTCTGTATTTTAGTATGTCAACTTCCTGTTCCTTCACCAGACCAATCTGCAAATATAATCTGCTCAGGCAAACTATTGCAATTTGGTTAGTGAAAATCCTTGTTCCTAAATAAATGTAATTGTTCACAGGCCGATGTGACGGTAATTTTCGTCGGAAGAAATCCTGTCCATCCTGCTCTTGAATGGACTCCTGAGGTGTGAAAGACCTGCTTTTGTATCGTACTGGCCATCTAGTACCAGCTGCCAAACCTCTACAAGTTTGATGTCTCACCTCTTTTTGAGCACATGAAGGTGACAGCACCAGCCATGTGCAGACAGGCCTTATTGAAAATGTTGGAGCACAGATCTTTAAAGCTGGAAGGTTAATCTGTCTTAATCACACTGAAACATATATTACATATTACTTTATTGTAGATATTAATGTTGGGCATCACTTTAAAACAAATCATAATCTAATTGTTTGCAGTATCTGTGCTGACACATTCCAGCGAATTTTCTTTGAATTTTCTGCTTTGTCACTTCAAAGAAGAGGAAATGTGTCAATGTCCAACAGTTTGTCTGTCCAGCCTGTTCTCCAGACATGCTGGTTGTTTGCTGTGATGAAAACCGAAACATTACAGGTTTTCCAAGTCAGAAGGGTAAGTACTAGTATCAGAGGTTAGTTTTAGGATTGTTTGGAATAATACCCCCATAGGTATGCTTTTTGAGAATAATTTGACATTTCAACAAATAATAATAATGTACTTTGTCATCATTACTATATATGGACAGGACTGAGGAGCCACCTATATTTGAGGGCTTGTTCCTGGCAGCAGACAAGGAGGTATCCACAATTGTTGACCTTGTCAGAGGCAACGTGCCAACTGTGGGGTGTTTATGAATTATATATTTTTATTGTTGTGGTTTTTGGATGTGTTTTGATGTGTAATAATGTATGTGTAATCTGGACTTTGTAGGAAATGACCACGCTGTCTGTGGTGGTTCTGCTAAATTCTACAAAGCTGGCAGAGCCATGTCAAAAAGTCTGGTACGATAGATGAGGAGGGTATCTGGTTGCTGCCAGCAGGTTTGTATTTGTGTTTGTGTGGATACCTGCATAGTTCTTGGAGGCTGGTGTCACAATTCCTGTTGTAATCACAGTCCAAGTCTTATTCATAGTAATAATTGGAAGTATTACTTGTGCTTTGGATGCAGAGTTATACTTATCACTCTTGTTGCAGGAAAGTGTTTTTTTTTGTTTTTACAGACATCCAGCTGACAGAGTTTTGCTCTTGATCAGGAAGTTTATTATCAACCACTATTTTTTTCCCTCTGGTTACTCAGACATAGTTTTCTCCTTGTGTAATGTGACAGCAGTTACTCTTGTGAATTTGTAGAATGTTATGCTTTGTAATGACATATTTGAAAGGCCATTTTCAAATCTAAAGCAAAGGACATGCTCTTTAAAAGCTGTGCATGTCATGCATTATTGGATTATAGGGGTGTCACGGTATGAAAATTTAACTCATGATTACTGTGACCAAATGGTCACGGTTTTGGGGGATCATTATGGGTTATTTAAAAAGTAATAATAATAATAATAATAAATTTTATTTATAATGCACTTTTCATTAAAATAATCTCAAAGTGCTACAGAGTAAAATCGACACATAAAATCAGTGATCATAAGCGCTTTCTAAAAAGTTGGGCTTTCAGGCCACATTTAAAAGCGCCAGTAGTCTGTGGTGCCCCAGGATCTGGGAGGGCTGCCCAAAGGCAGGGGGCGGCAGAGCAAAAGGCCTGATCTCCCATTGTACAGAGCTTAGTCCTTGGGGTTTTAAGGAGATGTGGAGGATGAACTGGAGGGAACGTGTAGATGTCTGAGGAGTGAGGAGATCCTAAGGTATGTGGGGGCAGTTCCATAGAGACACTGGTAGGTGAGGAGGGAGACCTTATATTCAATGTGGAGGAGATAGGAGCCAGTGGAGTGTTTTCAGAATGGAAGTAATGTGATTGACTTTGTACCCTCATCAGGATCCTAGCAGCGTTGTTCTGAAATGTGGGCTGGAGCTTCTGAATGCTCTTGCTGGGGATCCCGATGAGTAGTGTATTGCAATAGTCCAGCCTGGAGGAGTCAAAGGCATGGACCAGCTTTTTCTGCATCTGCCAGGGTGAGGACGGATTTGAGTTTAGCTGGATGTTCTTGAGGTGGTAAAATGAGGTTTTGCAGAGTTGTTGGATATGGGTGTCGAGTGTAAGATGGGGATCCATTTTTACACCAAGGTTGGTGACAGCTGGGGATAGTGGAATGTCCTGATCCGAGAAGGTGATGCTGGTGATAGTGGAGGTGCCAACCTGGTGTGGAGTGCCACTAGGGATGGCCTCAGTCTTGGAGCTCTTTAGCTGCAGGAAGTTGAGCTTCATCCACACCTTTATCTCCTCCAGGCAGGTGGTGAGAATGGCAGATTGCGAGAGTGCAGAGTGGTTGTGGGTGGTTAGAATCCATCTTTAACAGCAACTGAGTGTCGCCAGTTATAGCAGTGGAAATGAAAGTCCATGTATGCTGGGATGACATGACCAAGAGGAGCAGATATATGGTGAAAGAGTTGGTCCAAGCACAGAGCCTTGGGGAACTCCTACAGGTGACAAAGTGGTCTCTGATTTGGCTTCCCCAGGGCAACGTGCTCTGTTCTGGCCGACAGATATGAGGGAAACCGGTTGTAAACGGAGTTGAGAGGCCGATGGTGGTATGAAGACGGTGCAACAGGATGCTGTGATCAACGGTGTGTCAAAAGCGTATGGACAGGAGAATGAGAAGCAATGGGGAACCAGCGCCGGCTGTCACGTAGCAGGTTGTTGGTCACCATAACAGTGCTGTTTCAGTGTTGTGGCCTGACGGAAACCAGACTGAAATGTTTCATACAGATTGTTTAGTTTAAGGTGGGTTAGGAAGTTGGGAAGCACTACTTTTCCAGCACCTTGAGAGAAACGGCAGGTTGGAGATGGGTCTGTAGTTTGAAAGATGATCTGGGTCTAGTGTGTGTTTTTTAAGAAGTGGCCTGATAACAGCAGCTTTAAGTGCAGGTGGAACATAACCAGCTTGAAGAGAAAGGTTTATCACCTGAGTGATGAGGGGCCAATGGCAGCAAGATTGACTTTATCAGGGCTGTGGGAGGGATCCAACACACAAGTGGATGGTTTAATTTTACTGATGATGGCCTCAACCTCCTGCACTGTGACATTGGAAAAGATGCTGAGAGGTCTGGAAGGCCCTGCCAGTGGATCAGTCAGAGTGGTGGGAGGGCTGAGGGGCCAGGGGACTGGAGAGAGCAGAGCTGATAGTTATTATTTTATTCCTAAAGAAGTTAATGAAGTTATTGCACTTTTCCACAGTAGCATCTGAGTGAGAGGTTGTTTGTGGCTGGAGAAGGTGGCTGATGGTGGAAAAAAGCTGCTTAGAGTTGCCCTAATGGTTGTTAATGACATTGGAACAAACTGGGAACCGTGCATCTTTGAGGGATTTGGCATAGGGTTTTTGATGTTCCCTGAAGGCCTGCTTATGTACTGTTAGTCCTGAGGCCTTAAAGTGCCGCTCAAGGATGCGCCCAGATGATTTCATCCTTCGTGAACTCACTAGTGTACCAGGGGGCTGAACGTGAAGAAAGTGACTGTATGAGTCCTGATGGGGGGGCGGTGGTCAAGAAGGCTGGTAAGAGAGCGACTGTAAAATCCACTGTTTCAGTTACTGAGGATAAAGTAGTAGAGTTAGAGGACACATGTTGGAGGTTGAGAGCTAGGGCTACAGAGTCAATGTTTTTAATAGATCTGAAGTGGATTTGCCGCTTGGTTCACAGTAATATAGTAGAGAAAGGCAGCTCCATGAAGACGGCTTTGTGGTCTGATTAGCCCGAGATCATGTACCTGAAGGTTCAAGTGATGGGAACACAGTTTGTGACACCAAGTCGAGCGTATGACCTTGGAGTGTGTGGGGCATCAACATGTTGCTGTAGATTTAAACAGTCAAGCAGGTGGAGGAATTCAGCAGCAGAGTGACATGAAGGTGTCAACATGGATGTTGAAGTCACTGAGTATCATTATATTGGTAGAGGTTGTGCAGAAAAAAAATGTGTTGAATATGTTCACAAAGCATTCTACACAGTCCTACACAAACTGAAATAGTCTCACAAAAGTGTAAAATACAGACAAAGCCTTATCAAAAGTACAACTTTTCAATTTTCAACTTTTTATTTTGAAATTAAAACGGTAATTCTTATAGTCAACATTTTCATCAGGGTTTACCTGCTACACTCGTAAGCGTGACATCTCTATTGGATGATGTTCTATCAAAAACATAGTGCAAACTATGGGGCTTTGTAATTCTTCTACATTGTGCCGTAGGTGAGATGAAGTCAGGATGAGGTGGGAGAAGTCAGGATGGAGCAGGAAACACAGTTGGAGAGGAAGTGGAGCAAGTATGTAATTATTGTAAAAATGAGTCTTAATCGAATTCAAAACACTAGAAACGGTTATTTGTTATGTAATTAACAAGCCTGGTGTGAGGAATAAATCCCATCCTTTATATCATCCTTTATTGCTGAAATGACAGGTGGGCTGGTCATATTTTTAGCTATGTTAAATGCATGTTAACATGAAAGGGACCACAAATGTCAAATGCAGGGTTTTTCATAAACTTCATGCTGTGTATATAGCCTGAACATAAATGGAATATTTTCTTTGTGTAGGTTAACAGTTTTCTGTCCCAGGCAGCTCTCATTACCAAATACATGACAAAGGCAGGTTGGTACCACAGTCATACACACAGTCATTTCTGATCCAGTGGTGTCAGCTTGGCTTTTCATTCAACAAACCGCACTCTCAGTCCCTTGTTTGGTGCTCCACCTCAAATACATCACAGCTCCAGGTCTTATCACTCCCATCTGAGAAGGTGATTCTTCAGGTCTCCCTCCCAGTTTGCGGGTGTGTGAAGCTGCGGTGTGAATGTAATCTGCCCAAGCTCCACATACTCCTCAAAGTTTGATGGCTTCTGCTCTGAGGCTTTCTGAAAGTGGCTTGTCCCAGTTTTCTGGTAAGTTTTCCACCACCCGTCTCCTGGAATGCCTCCTCACAAGGATTGCCCTTCTGTTTGGCAGGTGTTACCAGGCTGATGGGGTCAGAAGCCCAGCCACCTGGCTTAAAAGCCCTTCTAGTCAGTGGGTCAGGGAGTTCCCAGCCCACCTCCTCCTTGAGAAGATCTTGCTCACCCTCACCTTTTTTTCTTCCTCTTAGAAAAGTTGATGGATGTTAACATGTAGAGTTTGTCTTTCCCACATTATAACCAACACCCAGAGCTTTGTTATCTTCGCCTCTCATCTGATTTGCAAAGAATGATGGTTGAAACATTTGTCACATCCTCCTCTCTCTTCCTGGACAGCATCACCCTCTGCCTCCCACTGTTCTCTGACTGTGACTCTATGGTTTCACCAGGAAGCCCCCAGCTCTGGTGGATTTCCACACCTTGGGTAATTTCATCCAGTTTCTCCAGGCTGTTGTGGGAGATAAGGATGTCTACTATCATACCTATCCTCTTCAAGGACTCTGCATTCCTCTGTCCGATGGGCAAAGATGTGGAAGCTTGGCTGTTTCTCTCATAGCTAGTTGTGCTATACATCCAGCTGGTCTGTCTCCCATATTAACACGGGTGATAGCATACTCTCTTATCTCCTCCTCAGGCTTATCCCTCCAAAGGAATCGGGTGCAGGTGCATTTCACATTCCCTCTAACCACACTGAATTGTACATCTTCTTGATGTCTCCAAGGGCATGCGGTACCTCTTCTGAACCTCAGTAACACAGCTCTGATTGGATTGAGTACATCTGTGTTCCTTCAGCAGAAGATCATACTTATCCCTTTGAATTTTTTGACTGCTATTCCATACCAATCGTACTGGGGTCGGACAGAATGTGGGTTTGGTGCCACCAGGTGGATCACGCATTACACTGGTCCTTTCCATTTCCCTCTCCTAATTCCATCAGAAAGCTCAATGGCAGCAGCCCACTCAACCATTTCATGGATCTGTGTTGTGTATATGGTTTTCCACTCTGGTTGTCTCTGCAGCTGTCTTTCTGTCCTTAAGAATGTGGTCATCAATGCTTTTGTTGTTAGGAAGTGAGGTGGGGTCCTCTATCCATGGGTACTTAGCATCCCAGTGGGGGAGTCTGTGTGCCCATCCATGCACACATAGGTGAGTCCTCCTCTTATGATCTCAAGTTCCTTTTCCTCTGCCAGAGTCATATCTTTTCCTCCTGGCTGGCAGTTGCCAGCCGGGGCTGACATCCTCCACACTTTGGCTCACATGCGGCTCCAATGCTCTCCCACCACCACCAGTCAAGAAAACTCACGGTAGTTGAAGTTGTGAACTTTGGGGCTAGTCTGTCTTTATACTCTTCAAATGCAAGCTTAGCTTCTGGACCTCTGAAAACTTCTGTACTTAACAGCAGCCGGGCCCTCATGGAACGAGCAAAGGGGCTTTTTGACTCATAAGCCGCGACTTCAACATCCTCAAACAGGTCAGTGTGTGCCCGCCCCACTGTCCTTCCCAAAGGGCTTTCTCACAAGACGAGGTCACCAATAACTCTTACCCTTTGTGGTGCAAGCCTCCCCTGTGGCTGATGAGAAGGTCAACGTCTTTTTGGTCTCTTCAACTCCTCCAGCTTAACCTCAGGGAAGAATTTCTCTGCAGTCTCTCAGGATCAACAGCCCTGTGTGCTTTTAGTACCCTATCCAGCCCACAGCAGACAAGTTTGTGGGCTATTACTCTGCCTTGAGGTGTCTTGATCCTAACTCGGAGGAGGTATCTATTTGTTTTCACTTTCATGGCCATCCTGCCTACACCATGTAGGATTAAGGTCACTTTCGCACCGTAATCTTCAGCCTTTCAGCAGCTTTGTGGGTTATGTAGTTTGTATCACAAGCAAGATCAATTGAGTCCTAATCTTGAGATTCTGCATTTGCGGTGACCTCCATCACCGGGCCATGATGACAGGGAGTTCACGTAGTCTATTCCTCGCCAGAAGCTCAGTCCGGGTCTCACTGGTGTTAATCCTGCCTGCAGTGCTGTTGGTGAAGACTTTTCTGCACCCTCTCTGCCATCTCTGGGGAACTCAGACAAAGTCCTGTTGGTCGCCCGTGAATCGGCTCCTTAGTACCTTCTCCACGCTGCTCCTCAGTGCTTCTGCTGTTTCCTTTGGGCAGAGGAAGTAGTGGTGACTCCGATGTTCCCTCCCCTTTACAGTCTTTTTGTTCCTGCATAAGAAGGTGTCTCTGTAGCATCCATCACCTCATGGCATCCAAGGCATTTTGTGCAAGCTCCTCTTTTCAGGGCAGCCTTCTTCCTCTGGGTGGAGATTCAGTCTCTGAACTTCTGACAGAGGAATATTTTGTCATGGTGTCTTTCATCACCACACAGCACACATGTTCCCAAGTGCTTTCTTTTGCTGTCCTTGTGGCGGCATATTTTTTCTTAGGTTATTTGGATGAATGGTAGTCTGGTTTTTCAGTCTTTTTCCACTCCTTTGAGCTGCTCTAGCCTCTCAAGAATTCTCTTCTTGGTTCTTCAGGAATCTCAGTAATGCATCAAAGTGGTTGCTGGGAGTGACATTGCTACTTGGGTCTACCATGAAAATCAGCCAGTCTCTAATGAAATCTGGTAACTTACTTTCTATTGCTTTGGTCACCAAGGGATTGTTCAGTGCACCAGAATTCCACAGTTCTGTGAGATCTGACAAGGCTTTCTCTACTAACTGTATTAAGTCGATGACTCTCCTGGGCTGGTTTCCTTCACAGCAGGCATGTTCTCCAGTTCTTGTAGAATCTCTAAGGTGATGGTTGTCTTATCTCCCATACCTGTTTTCCATGACTCTGAATATCTCTTCAGCAGTACTATATGTTGACTGTCTGAGATCCCTTTAATATCTTCCCATCAACACTGTTTGAGGAGTTGATTTTCATGACCTCAGCTGATCCAGATGGTTCACCTTGACTTTGTAGGCTCTCCCAGTCTCTTCCTCCACCTGTGGTATTCTCTTTATTTCCACCGAAGATGGGAAGGGCTGTTGGTTTAATCTCTCACAGCAGCAGGTGCAGGTGCTGCTGGCATTACTGGTTCCCTCTGCCACTCTCAACAGCTGTCTCTGCAGTCCTCCCTCGCAGCGATGAACCCAGCTTTCCTCATTTCCAGCCTGCTGAATACAACCCTTAAATCCTTAATTTGATCATTCAGGCGCTGTCTCTCTTCCATGGGGATCCACCGCCTCCCAGGCAGACATAGTTCTGGTGTCCTCGTGTACTCCTCTTCCCCAGGAGGGTTAGGTGCATCTCATAGCTCTCCAAGTGGGTACTTTCAACAGGTAGGTTTTCAGCTACATCACAGCTCTTCTCAGCCTTCATGGATCAAGGCTGTGAGCTCATAACAGCCATACTTGGACCACAGGTTCACTTGGACAATGTCTTTCAATTCTTTCCATCTTTCTTCAGCTTCAGTTGCAGTTCTCTCAATGTCACCCTCTAGTGTCTCCCCTCCAAAACTGCATTCTTCTTCCTTGTTTGCTCTGATGCCTCAGCCTGAGTCCCATCCTATAGTCCTCAAGTGGCACTGGAGAAGTCTCCTGTAGCAATCAGAGAGTCTGTTGAATTCCTCCTCAGTTCTGCCTCGACCATGCTGTCTGCTGCCTCTTTCTGAGCAAGGTGGCCTGCTTTGTGAAGCTACTCTTTACAGTGGTTCTTTCCCTCCTGAGTTGTTTCACAGTCTTCTCCAACATTTCCCTCTGCCATCTTTCTCAGGAATATAGGACCTCTGGCTTTTACCTTTGGCGTCTACAGCCCTCTTGGACGTGGCAAAGCCTTTATCTTTCTCATCCACGCTGCACGCCGGGTTATCAACTGTAGCATCCTCTGGGATAATGCTTCAATGCCTGCCTGAACTCAAACGGCATAGATGACCACATGACGCGATACAACTCCATCCATTCATTCACTGTGTCTTTATTTGTCCTCCTCAGTACCACACAGGATGGGATAGGTTGATAACCTTAAAATGGAAACAGAGCATTAAATTAGATAAGCAAATTTATCAACATAGTATACTTGATAGCTTATTTCATCATGGTAAAATTAAATATCATATTATTAGTTAAACCAAAAAAATCATGTTAAATTTATGAGTGAGGTTGGATTTATTAGGCATTTTATTTAGGTACTTAATGCACCAAGTTTATTCAGTTCTTTAATTTATTCTCAACCAAATAAAATATATCTATATATACACTCATGAAATTAGGAAGCCAATGTGAATAAACTAATCAGTGTGACTCAGGAATCAACCAATATTCTTATATACTATCTGTTTATATCTCTATGAGTCTAATTGTCCATCTATTTATTTACTTATTTATTTATTTATCTATCAGCATTTAGTTGGCAATGAGCACAATAAATTAATGAATGAGTGAATAACTAAACTGACCAGTGTCCACAGAGCAGGGCAAACAGAAGAGGAAAGACACTTTTGCACTCACCCCACTGGATTGAGCAATCATCATTTAAATTCATAAAATGTAAACACACACCGACAGCTGCTCTATGCTCATCTAAACACTGATGCAAGCTGTCTCTCCCTCTAAAGCAGCATGCCACACCGAACAGACAAAGAAGCCAGCACAACTGTCTGCTGGCACACTTCATCAGAATGGCTCCTCCTCACTCCTCCTGCCTACCTGCAGATAACACCCAACGCACTATTATTATTAGTATTATTATTATATTGATATTTATATGATTATTAATTAAACCCAGTCCCTTTAAATAAATTGGACATAAGGGGAAAAGAGAAAAAAATATGCTGAATGCCTGCTGATCGCTCTCCTGACTCAACACATATTATATAATTTATGAAAAAAATCTGTACTGTTATATAATTCAGTGATTTTTTACAGCTTTATGGATAATTTTTTCTCAACACCTACTTTTTTGGGATACAGATGGTGTCGCTCTAAGGTCTCACCTGTTTTGGATGGAAGCTTAACTTCTAAACTGCGGATTTTAGCATTATGGTGTGGCATTTGTCTTGTTTTTGTTTTGTTCTTTTTTTAAAGATCACCAAGGGCAGAGGTTGAAGCTACCGCTTCCTCGAAAAACATAAAGAAGGAGCACAACCTTGATGAGGAAAACCCTACAGCAGTGGGTGTGTGATGTGAGGCAATGGACGGTGTAACAGGTGAAAATGAACTGTACTTTGATGTCTTTTTCATGTGTCCATGTTATTCCTTCACATCCACAATAGCACATTACTTTATGTTGAAAAATGAGACGGTTGATGACATTTCTCTCTTTGTTATTGTTTACCTGTTCAGAGAGAGTATCCACTCCAGGGTGTACTGAAGACATGAGGGCAGACGTTGAGAACATCACTGTGTAACCCTTTTGCACAAGAAGAAACAAGACCTGTACCACAGCATATTTGTGTTCAAACTAAGTTAATTTCCATTACACCACAAAAACATTATCAACCACAACACGTGTTCTTTTCCTCCCACAATGCAGAGTAGCAACCAGGTGAGACAAAGAAAGAGAAACAAAATGACAGAGCTGGAAGAAGAAGCTTCGTGGAGAAGGTTGTTCAGTACAACTCTAGTGGCTGAAGATCAGATTGAAGAGGAGTTGGCGGCAGTCTGACAGAGGGTTACATCCCACCATGGGAGAGTGCATGAAAATGGTATGCTACTAAGTGGTTTGTTCGGCTGGATCTTGAGAGATTATTCCCACTCTATGACCGTGGTGCGACTGTATGTTAGTGTTGTAAATTTTGAACAAAGCTTTCAATTTTCAGATGGAACAATGGTTCCGAATTCTCACTTATTTAAATTATTATTATTGTATTTTTGTCAATGCTAATTGAATTACAGTTTTAATACTTTTGTACTCTGGCCATAAATATATTAGTGTCAGAAATAAAGCATTATTCTGCCATAACATGTAAATATACCTTTGTCCCTTCTCTCCATTCCTCTCTCAATCTGAAGGTGCAAACAACTTCATGTTGAAGAGGACTGTTTTTGACCAGGTGATGATAAATGGTGGAAACGCTTGGAGGAGGAGCAGAGCATCTCAGCAAAGGATATGTCTCAACACGCCCTTTACCTCCTGGAAGGAAGTCAAAGAAGTGGAGACACTCAGAGGACAGACTTTGGAGAGCCTCAAAACCAACAGTATGTATGAGCTCTTTCAAAGGGAGAATCTTTTCCTCCACTCTGCAAACAGGTTTAGTGTGCTACATGTGTAGAACACTTACATATTTTTTCATTGTTAGAAATTCTTGCTATGCGTTATGCTGAACTCAGCAAATGTTTGATGATTGTATTTGATATATGATGGAAACAAGGTTATCAATATTATATAATAAGGATATTAAAATCAATAAATGATGCTCTGTAATCAGCTGTTTTGTTTGTTTTCATTTACAGATTTTGGTGACCTGACAGAGGAGGCTACACAAGGGCTCACTCAGTGTCCTCAGTGGAAGACGCTCTCTCAGTGAAAAGTCAAAGCAGACAGGCTGTAGATGTGTACTGTAGCTTAGCCTCCATGGACTGTGATTCACTTCACACACAGACAGAGGACAGTGAGGAGAGGGACTGACAAACGGATTCACTATCCCAGAGTCAGAGTCAGAGTGAGGAAGAGGAGGAAGGGCCACTGCCTGACATTACTGAGAGGCACTGTGTCCACTTTGTATGGTGTTATTTGCACCAGCCCTGGATGTGGATGTGATTTGGATTGTTTTATAGGTGAGGTTAGGGTGACTTTATTTGTACCTGTAGGTAGATTTGTTTTGCAGTGTAAACAGAGGATGACATCTGCATTAACAACAAACTAGACAACAGAGCATCAACAACAACAAAGAAACAGACAAAACCACAACAAGATAGAGTACTGGTATGCTGCCTGGGACCAGAACAAGAACATTTCTTTTGGTCTCAATAACAGAAAATACCTGAAGATGAGCGGCAGAGGAAAAACTGGAGATTTTTTCTTTTCGCCTCGGTGAGAGAAAGCATTAAAAGATGAGTGGAAGGGGCAAAACTGGAGCTTGATCGGCTTCATTATATGTCTGTGTTTTCAGTCTCTCAGTGGGGACTAAGTTTCCTTTATTTTTTTAGATCCCACGTGAAATAAACTGTAGGTTAATTAATTTTTTACTTGCTTGTAGCGCCCAGCTGGGCACAATGCCAATGCTCCCCTGGTTAGTAAATCTGAACAATATAGATCCAAGTTTTTTTCTGGACTTGATGACTGAGATACACTGGAGATGGTGATCTCCCCAACCGTGATTATGTCGGTGAGACACTCCTCTTTGAGTCCTGTTGGATTAATGCCTCGGATGTATATTCTTTCATCGCGTTGCTGAATAAGAGAGACTGGTCTGGTATGGAGTACAGAGGTATAAAGTTAAACTCCGAACAGATGCCAACGGAGAACGGATTACAATTGCCACCTCAGTTTCCTGGGTCTGTGATAATGGCTACAGATATATATCCGCCGGGCCTGTTAGTTTGCCAAGCCACCTGTCATTCCACCAATCACCAGGGTGAGGCAGTGCCTGACGGTAAAGTGCTGGAGATGTGGCTGTTCAAGCCACAGAGCCAAAGAATGCAACCAGTAGAGTCTTTGGGTGTTCATGTGCCTCAAAACATGGCCACACATTCTTCAGGCTGTCCAGCCGCCTTTACTCTTACAAGGCGAGATCCCAGCAGCAGCCTGATCCTCCACCAGGCACTCGGGAGCAGTAGAGACAGGTCTGGTCTCTGTACCAGTGCCATGGGCGCAAATAACAGCAGCCGGGTCTATCAGCCCCACGGAGAGCAGCAGCAGCAGTCTCTGGTCCTTCACCAGTCATGACGGAGCAAATGTGAGCTCCGATCCTTCAGGGCCTGCCTCAGCAGCAGCAGCGGATGGGCAGCCAGTCGACTCCACAGGAAACGCCAGCCCCCTGCCAGCCCTCCGCTCCACCACTGTGGGAAACCCCCAGCTACCACAAATCGACAGAGTGACGCACCATCCACAACAGAGCAGCAGCGCTCAGTCCCCCCACCACATGATTTCCTCCTCTCCATCAGGTGAGGGGAGCTCCAATTATACAAAGTGATGTTGATAGTGAGGTTGACAGTTGTGATGAAGCACAGAGAGAATATGGAAAGTGCTAGTGAGAGCCCCAGTTCAGATTTCTAGTTCAATAAGTCTGACTGCTGGACCAAGGAACCTGTAGTATCCCTCTCTCTGTCCTCTGTCTAATGCCAACTCAGACTCTTTCCTCCCTACACCTGAAGTTTTTAGCTCCAACAATTAACGAGTCACATGGAAGCAATCTCTTTGAAATAGTAAGAAGGAAGAGACGATTAAAGCAATCTTTTCATAAGGAAAATAAAAGGCTGGATGACAGGCTTTCACCACAGTCACCACCCCGACATACGGCGAGCGCCCTTAAAATTGCCACCTGAACGTCTGTGGGTTTTCAATCGTTCTTTACGCCATCAAAAATTAATTATTTTTTTGAACACTGACTTTGACATTTTGTGCACCCAAGAACTGAGACTAAACACTCATGATGATGTCGAGGACGCCTGTAAAATGTGGCATAAAGATGTTCTTTATATCAATAGGTGAAAATCTGGCTTGATGGAGTGGACATATCTTTAAAAAGTAAAGACGCGAGTCTCTCATCAGGAGACTAGACATAATACCAGGGAAGACTATTGATGATAGATTGTTCATATCGAAAGAGAAATATGGGAATCATAAAATGTCTACACTTGGCTTCTGAGAGAGTCAACAAAGTCTATTTATTTAAAAGACTCAGAGAATTATTGTTTGTGGGTTATAAAATCACGTGTGTGGGATTTTAATACAGTTACTGAAGAAAATGACAGATGTAGCTCAGTTCAGTTTGAGTTGAGTGTCGAAGGTAAATATTTAAAGGAAATATGTAATGAAGCTAACTTGATAGATGTGTGTCGAAATGTGAATCCCCTCGGAAAGAATTTACAAGGTTCGACTTCTAAAACCAAGAATTTATGTGTCATCACATTTCAAAGTAAATCAGTGTGCAACTGTTCTTAAATAACTTTCTTGATCACCTCATTGTTAAAACATGTCTGACATTTGGCTCTCAGTCAATCGAGGTTTCTGGAAACTAAACACACAATGTTTAAAAGACACAGATTTATTGATTGAATTGAAACAAGAAATACATAAAATAATAGAATTGAAAATAATGACAAAGTCTGACATTAAATTATGGGAAATATTTAAAAATAGGATGAAAAATCTATTTTTTACACCATATCTAATGAGAGGGACAGATTACAAGCAATATTGTTTATTAAGTTTCACAAGGTTTGGTATTAAGTAAATATTATTCAAATGAGGCTCCTTAATAGTTATCCATGTAATATGAGTAGATTCAAATAGACAACGGTACAGAAATTAATTATAACCTAAAACAAAAATATTGAGTTGATTTTTAAAAGATGAACTCCTAATGTGTAAATAATATTAATAAAAATGAATTTAATTCTATGGTACATAATTGTGTAGTAATCATCTTTTTAATTTGAATTTTATCAATGCACTGAATTTAATCTTTTGATGAATAACCAGCCTTGTGGTCCAGAAAGTACAGAACTTACAAACATCGAGATAAGAATTTGATTAACTATTCATTTTGTGCTTTCAGACACATTGTTGCACATCTGTGTACACTGTAACCTACAGTCTCATTTCCTTCAAAACCAGAAGAAAGCATCAAAGCATGAACTGAATCAAAATAGAGCTGAAGTCAAGAAACGTTACAGCCACTCTCACCGATGGTGGAACTGTAAAAGAGCAAAAAACATGACAACGAACCTTACAAACTGCTATGTTCAAAACAGGAGCATTAAAACACAAAAGTAATATCTGCATTTATTAAAGGTCAATCAGCTAGCTTAACAAACTAATCTGGTAAATAATATAGGGCAGGGGCATGATGGGAATTGCAGGCATAATTTTTAAAAATCACTTCAATTAAAATCTGCCTTCGTTTATACACTTCAATCAACTCAATGTTCTCTCTATTTGTGATTTTATAAATATAATGCTTAGGTTTTATTTTTTATTATTAACTACAATGGGTGCATTTTATTTGAAATTTAATTAAATAGTTGTCTCCAAAATCAAAAATTAACACAATCATATTGAATGTATTTTACCTAATACATTAATTCAACCTACATGAGCACAGAATCATTTCTTACAGTGAAGTGAATCCTGTGACCATGATGCTCCTCCACCTAGCTGACTATCTTCACCTGTGACCACACAGGCATGCAAGGCCTCTATGGTCATGTATAAACGCAAGTTATTTGTTCACAGATGTACGTGTATGTGCGTGCAAAATATGTATTACCACATGACTTCAATGACAGGTTGACCTCTCCTTCTGCTACTTGGAGAATTAAATCACATTAGCTTTTCGACCACGACTCAGAGCTTCATCACCCATTGTGTTAGTTTACACAGAGACAAACTGACAAACAACAAAAAGTCTTCAATATATATGATACTTCTGCCCCAAAGGTCTCCACTTAAAATTTTCCAGCAGCAGTGGTCAGAAATCACACTGACAGCAATCTTTGTCAGCACTGTTATGTAACTCATAACAGTCTTAATACACACCTCGCTGACAGCAACTCTGTCAGCACTGCGTTATGTAACTCCATAACAGTCTTAATACACACACCCGCTGACAGCAACTCTGTCAGCACTGCTGTGTAACTCATAACAGTTCTTAATACACACCCGCTGACAGCAACTCTGTCAGCACTGCTATGTAACTCATAACAGCTTTAATACACACCCGCTGACAGCAACTTCTGTCAGCACTGCTATGTAACTCATAACAGTCTTAATACACACCCGCTGACAGCAACTCTGTCAGCACTGCTATGTAACTCATAATGTCTCCACACACACCTCGCTGACAAAGCAACTCTGTCAGCACTGTTATGTAACTCATAAACAGTCTTAATACACCAAATCCTGTTCAGGACGCCAGCTTGTCATGGAAAATGAGGAAAGAATGGATGCACCCAGGAGTCTTCTGCAGTTGATTAAAGAAGTAACATTTATTGAAGATTCTGGATATGTCAGGAGTGAATAAGTGAACTTTGTCGTGGACAACCGCACAGCTGCCAGAGTCCGCCACATATTCCTACCTTCCCTATGGTGCCCACAGCCTTAGGGGCAAACAATCTGCAGTTGCTACAAGTATATTACCTTTACATTACTCTGGAGAAGCGCATAGTCAGGGCATGCTCATTCTAAGCTCTGAACTAACAGTGGCGCTTCGTTGTCTTGCTGACGCTCAGCCATCGGCCTTATCAAAGCGGCCAACGCTGACAGACTCCTCTGACCTTGGTTACCTTGTCAACTCAGAGATAACTAGCCATCTGTTTTCCTTGAGACACTGTGCTTCCAACCCTGCATTCTGGAGCAACAGTTTAAAAGATTTAATGCTGTAAAAAAGGACACTAGCCAAACTTAGAACTCCTGTAATTTAGAAAAAATCCACATAACAAGTCACACCTGTATCATATCCTACTGTTCATTTTATTTCACTGCACCTTACTGTTTATTTGTTTATTTATTTGAACTATTATAGTCACACCTGGTCACATCCTTACTGTTCATTTTATTTCTTCACTGCACCTTACTGTTTATTTGTTTATTTGCCGAACCATTATAGTCACACCTGTATCACATCCTACTGTTCATTTTATTTCACTGCACCTTACTGTTTATTTGTTTATTTATTTGAACTATTATAGTCACAATCTGTATCACATCCTACTGTTCATTTTATTTCACTGCAATCCTTCCTTGGGTAGCTTATTTGTTTGTTTATTTATTTGAACTATTATAGTCATACCTGTATCACATCCTATTGTTCATTTTATTTCACTGTTTATTTGTTTATTTGAACTATTATAGTCACACCTGTATCATATCCTACTCTGTTCATTTTATTTCACTGCACCTTACTGTTTATTTGTTTATTTATTTGAACTATTATAGTCACAATTCCTGTGTCATATCCTACTGTTCATTTTATTTCACTGCACCTTGCTGCTTATTTGTTTGTCAATATTTATTTGAACTGTCATGAGTCACACCTGTATCACATCCTATTGTTCTATTTTATTTCACTGTTTATTTGTTTATTTATTTGGAACTATTATAGTCAAGGCTCTGTATCACATTCTATTGTTCATTTTATTTCACTGTTTATTTGTTTATATTTATTTTGAACTATTATAGTCACACCTGTATCATATCCTGCACTGTTCATTTTATTTCACTGCACCTTCACTGTTTTGGTTGTTTATTTGAACTATTATGGTCACACCTTTCGTATCGGACATCCTTACTGTTCTCATTATTTCACTGTTTATTTGTTTATTTATTTGAACTATTATGAGCTCACACCTGTATCACATCCCTACTGTTCATTTTATTTCACTGTTTATTTGTTTATTTATTTGAACTATTATAGTCACACCTGTATCATATCCTACAGTTAATTTTTTTCATTGTTTATTTGTTTATTTATTTGAACCATTATAGTTACAATTCCGTATCATATCCTACTGTTCATTTTATTTCACTGCACCCTTGTCTGTTTATTTGTTTGTTTATTTATTTGAACTATTATAGTCACACCTGTATCATATCCCACAGTTAATTTTTTTTTTCATTGTTTATTTATTTGAACCATTATAGTTACACCTGTATCATATCCTACTGTTCATTTTATTTCACTTCACCTTACTGTTTATTTATGTTCATATTTATTTGAACTATTATAGTCTCACTCTGTATCATATATCCTTACTGTTCATTTTAGTTTCACTGCACCTTACTGTTTATTTGTTTATTTATTTGAACTATTATAGTCTCTACCTGTATCATATCCTTTACTGTTCATTTTATTTCACTGCACCTTACTGTTTGTTTGTTTATTTATTTGAACTATTATAGTCACACCTGTATCACATCCTACTGTTCATTTTATTTCACTTCATCCTATCTGTTTATTTGTTTATTTATTTGAACTATTATAGTCAAACCTGTATCCCAGCCTACTGTTCATTTTATTTCACTGCACCTTATTGCTTGCTTTATTTTTATTGTTTTATTTATTTGAACTATTATAGTCACACCTGTATCATATCCTACTGTTCATTTTATTTCACTGCACCTTACTGTTTATTTGTTTATTTATTTGAACTATTATAGTCACACCTGTATCATATCCTACTGTTCATTTTATTTCACTGCACCTTACTGTTTATTTGTTTATTTATTTGAACTGTTATAGTCACATCTGTATCACATCCTACTGTTCATTTTATTTCACTGTTTATTTTGTTTATTTTGAACTATTATAGTCACACCCTGTATCATATCCTACAGTTCATTTTTTTTCATTGTTTATTTGTTTATTTATTTGAACTGTTACAGGTCACACCCGTATCACATCCTACTCACCATTTTATTTCACCGTTTATTTAATTATTTATTTGATCTATTATAGTCACACCTGTATCATATCCTACTGTTCATTTTATTTCACCGCACCTTGTTTGTTCATTTGTTTATTTATTTGAACTGTTATCGTCACACCTGTTTCACATCCTACTGTTCATTTTATTTCACCCCACCTTACTGTTTATTTGTTTATTTATTTGAACCATTATAGTCATACCTGTATCATCCATCCTACCTGTTCATTTTATTTCACCAAGACCTTATCTGTTTATTTATATCACCTGTAAGTTTACATTTGGAGACAATCAATAATTTAACATGATCACTGAACTGGTCCTTTCTGTGTAGGACTAAAATGCAGTGAAACACTAAGTTTTTTGGGGGATTAAGTTCTATTTACATGGCAAAAGGACTTTGGAAATAATTTGCACCATCTAACAATCTTCAGCAACATTCTGGAGTACATGCAAATTGCATCAGTAACAAATGACTTTGTAGAAAATTAATATTTGTGTCATTCTCAAAACTTTTTTGGTCACGGTTGCATATGTGAATAGCATTCAAGCTTCTCACAATTGAGAAACACACTGCTGTTGTAATATTTCTGACTGAATGGCTGTTTCCATGCTGCAAGTCTTTGGAAAATCCATCAACATACAACATAACAAACTTATGTAATCTCAAAGTGCGTTTCTAGGTCTGTTCACTTAGTATTCCAAATGTTTATTATAGTCTTAGTATAGAGATGGGACTTGAAAAACAGGTTCTTGTTGAGAACCGGTTCCTGTGTT
>MU838935.1:42119-55000 GCA_029721515.1 Synanceia verrucosa | reverse complement strand
CTGGTATTTGGTTTTTCTAGAGACACAAACACACAGAGGAGGTGGATAAACAAGAAGCAGTGGGGTCACCTGTCTACCAGACTGACACCTGTAACTCTGACACTTGATATAACTAATGACTCATCAGAGCTACCAGTCATCTCCTAAATACTTCTAAAATGTGTCATTTTTCTGCAGGACAAAGTATACACGTCCAGAACAGCATCATGCACACATCAGGAGAGTTTTCCATTCAAAGAAAATGTCATTTTCAGTTTAGACTGGGTTGAACTGGGCTGTTTTCTGTCATTCTGTTGTCCTAATGCATCCAACACTGACTGATACTTTAGCTATAACTAAATTATTTTCATTATTTATTAATAGTGGCTAATTGTTTGGTCTGTATCACGATTTCAAAAGCCTAAGATGACATCTTCAAAATATCTTATTCGTCTGACCAGCAGGCTAAATACTGGAACCAGTGAACCACTTTAAAAAATGAAAAATGAATCAATTATCAAAATAGTTGTCGATCGACTAATTGATTACTTTGCCAATCCTTTTGGCTCTGACTGACATCTTTTGTGATGCAGGTATTGAGACAAGACTTTTATGATATCTATCCTTAACCTAATCTTACTGTATATCTTACCTTAAATGTGATCTGACCCTGGCTAACAGCACCTGCCTGACTCGGCAGGGGACCAGGCTGCATGACATCCTGCAGTCCCTGGATCATGATGGGAGCAGCTAGTCCAACATTCAGTGTCTCAGTAGACATGGATGTATTTGGCTGCTTAGAGCTATATGGAGCTGCACCCAGGGTGGTGCACCCAGCATGTGCTCCGCTCACACTTTCATCCAGCTGATGGTGGACAGTGACCTCATGTCCCGGGTTATGAGCACCTGCAGGACTCTTCAGGTGACTTGGCTGGTCAGTGACAGGTGGAGCTGGTACCATGGGGCTGCACTGAGTAATTTCTTCACACAGACTCTCCAGAAGTTGTTGATGAACAGAATCATCAATAGGAGCAGAAAGAGGCGAAGTTGATGTACCGAATATATCACAGAGAGATTCAAGTAGTAATCTATATTCCTCATCATTGAGAAATTCTGCATCCAGATCCATGCCGTCGGCAGGCATGTTGTCAGCTGTCTCCATACGGTTACTCCAGAGGAATGACTGGTGTTTCACTCTGTCTGAACGTTATGGTACCTGAGACAAACATTAATGAGAAGATGATTTTCAGAATCTGACATTAAAACACCATATGCACATTTTTGGGGGCGGCACAATGGTGCAGTGGTTAGTACTGTCACCTCACAGCAAGAAGGTACCAGGTCCGATTCCCGGCCCCGGGGCCTTACTGTGTTCTCCCCGTGTCTGTGTGGGTTCTCTCCGGGTACTCTGACTTCCTCCCACCATCCAAAAACATGCATGGGGATTAGGTTAATTGGCTAATTTAAATTGACCGTAGGTGTGAATGTGAGTGTGAGTGGTTGTCTGTCTCTATGTGTCCTGTGATGAACTGGAGACTTGTCCAGGGTGTACCCTGCCTTCCGCCCTAAGACAGCTGGGATAGGCTCCAGCCCCCAAATACAGCTTACATGCTGATGTGTCAGCATTAATACTCCAATAATATAATATATGATACAATATGAAGTGGAGCAGGTACTTTAAAATTTGAGAAATTTTGTAGAACAGTGTTGTATTGACAGCTAACAGACCATTGGTGAAATGTGTTTTAGTAATAATAATAATAGCTGGTTAATGAGTGCTTTACTTTATGTATTTGTGTACTTACTTGATGCCGATAACTGATGGATCAGCCAGCTCAAAAGTTTTGTCTTCACTTTCTCAGGTGAAATGAGCAGCGTGTCTTCTGTTAAACACTTCAGTTGTGTTCCGATCTGTTCTAATCTGCTTTGATCTGTATTCTAATCTACTTTGATCTGTATTCTAATCTGCTTTGATCTGTATTCTAATCTGCTTTGATCTGTATTCTATTCTGCTTTGATCTGTACTGTACCTTCTATTATCATTTGCATATTCTGTTACCCGGCAAACTGCAAAGTAACTAAGTATTGTCAAAAATCAATGAGTGCATTATTACACATTAATGTATCTTAATGCATAATGCATGTATACACACACACACACACACACACATCAGTCTAGTGTCCAGTGACCAGTCCAGTTAACAACAGACAGAGAGTCTAAGCAGGTCAGTTTTTACCCAGACATGCAGTGTAAATTTGAACTCTACAGCGTGTTAAACTGTAGAAAAAGCTTGAATCTCTGCTTGCAGAGGGAATTTTCCAGAGTGGCACCACAGACGGGTAAGTAACCTTAACATTCACATGTTGGCAACATCTTTAACAAGTTTTTTTTCAACTGAACATGGTTTTTATAGTTTTATTGTTGTCGGTTGAGGAGATGTTGGCAACATTTACCCTTCTGTTTGATGATATTATCGAGTCACAGTTGCTAACAGTTCTCACTGAGATAAGATGACCTTTGTTAGCTAAGTATTATTTCTGAAGGCTGCTGACTGAGATAAGAATACATAGCTGGCGTCAAATAAATGCAAAGATAAAATTGTCTCTGCATGAAGGTGAATTGTGCCCGTGGAGACGGTAGGTAACGTTAACTTGTCATTATTTAGCAAGCTAGCATTATCTGTATTATACCTTCTGTTTATGCCTGTGAAGTGATAGAATATTTGTCATAAATGGTTGAAATGTTTAGTGCAACATCGTCTGTCTTATGGTAATGTACTGCCTGTCTTATAGCAACATTTTTACAACCAAATTCATGTTTATTAGTATGCTAATCGTGAATAAAGCTAATCGCTAATTAGCCTACTTGCTAGGTCTTTGCCTTGACTGCAACATCTAAATAGGGGAAATTGCCCCTCCTATTATATATGTACATAATTATTGTATCTGTGTTTATACAGCTAAGTTGACATGAAGGCTAAACATGAAAAAGATATGGTTTACATGTAGCTGTATAGATACAGTATGTCTTAACTGATAGCATGAAGCATTTGTTAAGCTAGATATGAAGGTGTATGAGCAGTCTGACACAGAAGTTGACGCAGAGGTTTTTAATAAAATAGTGAAGGAGTCACCTGGAACCTTCTGAGTCACGTTGAACAACGAAGAACTTGGTAATCACTGACCATTCAGAAATATGTTCATATTATACTTTGGATGGGATACACACATTAACACTTCAATAAAATATGCTTAATTTAAAAAAACGACTGGCACTCAAAGAGTTCATTTTCAAACACAACATGTTTTGAACTTGTTGTTTCAGGTGTTGCTCTCACATGTACAAAAGAATGTCAAAACCAAAACATTAAAAATAAAAATAACTAAAGACAAATACCAGGATGTATTCAGGACATTTTTAGTCTTTTAAGTACATAAAGTGTCACCAGCAGCCTCAAATGAGTTTTCAGTTTAGCAATGAGATGCTACCTGTAGTATCTCCTAACAGCTAATATTCACATGGTTGTACAGTTTCCACAGGAGCATCTATCCAGTTGTAGCGTTAGCTACAAGCTAGTCACAGTAACAACACATAGAAACCATGTCAGTAACATTCAGACATACAGTATTTTTAACTCACCGTTCAGAAACGTCCTGCTGCAGCTACAGAGTGTGAACCTGTTCAGGAAGCTCTCCTTCTGGGTCACACTCTGGTTCAAGCTGCTAACATTGAACTACAGCGTCTCTTACCATAGCTGACACGTAAACATCATCTCCCAGTAATGCCAGCAAGAGCCACTTCCTGTCTCCAGAGAGGGGGCGTGGTCAGACACGGCTCAGGGTTATTTAAAGGTACAGACACAGAAACAGTCTGTTCTCAGCAGAGCTCAATACAGTGATTTTTAACTGGCTGCAATTCAGGACCAGGGCTGAGTTTGGGGTAATACACGATACACTGAATACAATATTGATGGAAGTCTGAGACCTCTATAAAATTGCCAAAAAACTGAATAATATGGGACCTTTAATCACAATGAACCCATCAGTGGTGACATCACAAAAATATACTGCATATAAACACAAACATGTAGACATAACCTAAAGACACATAGAACGTCTTCCTAGCTGCTCTTTAAACAGTGAAGTTTTGATCAGAATACTTTTATTTTTCAACAACATTTTTCATGTCTTAAATACTGTCAAGTATTTTTTTTAAATATTTAATAGATATCATCAATTGAATGTGTAAATGTTGGATGGATACCAGTGTCATAGTTTTCATTGTTTGCAGTTAGACTGAGCCTAAAAAGATGATCAACAGTGAGTTGAACAAGTTCAAAGTTTTCATGTCCTTTGACTTGTTGGAGCGGTACGACATGTTCCTCATTTTCGAGGAAGGGCACATTTCAGTCCTTTTGTTTCTATGTCTTTGCTCTATTGTCACACAAACAACACATACGGCAACAGAATCACCCTACAGTAGTGAAGCTTCATGAAGCACTTGTGATATTTTTGGACTTTTAAGATGTAATAGAAATGTAATTTTTCATTACACTCGCCTCTTTCTTTAAGCCAAGAGGAGTAAAAGAATATCACAGTTGTTTTATTTGTCCATCACTCCCCTGCAGAGCAAGGATATAGACAAGTATCACTTTCCAAAAGATGTGCTTTTAATATGGCGCTGTGAGCAGGGTTCAAACCTGCGCAGAGAAACCCCATTGGATTTCAAGTACAACGCCTTAACCATGGGAGTCCCACTGTTCACCTTACCTGACACTTTTCTCCATCTTTGCCACAGGTGGGGATTGAACACGTGACCTTTAGGTCCCAGCAGATATTCAGGAGTAGAACACTCCTTCCTTCTCTCACATCACAAAGAGGAATGAAATCACCTGATGTATCTATGGTAAGAATGGTATATTTCATGAGCATATGGATCTGTATGAGGTTATCAGAATATTCTGTGGTTTTACAGTGACATCACTCAGAATGTAGAGTTTCCACACATAATCCAGGAAAATGTTTTATATTTTATATTTCCATCTTTCTATATCTTTTATGTCTTTATTTACATTTCTTTATTTACGTGTGCCTTTAAGCAGAGAGACTCTCCAAAATCTCGTTTTACATGCATAAAAACTAGCAGTCCAACACCTTAACCATGTAAACTTGCCTGCATCAAGATGGGAATCAAATCCATGTGTGTGGGACACCTTGCAGTTGTCTTTACATTGATCTCAAGAGTCTGGAAAAGCATGAGATGAGACGAGCTAGGTGGAGCTACATGGGAGTTATTCCGTATGGGAGAATTAGCTCAAATGGTAGAGTGCTCAAAGGAATCTGGCCAATTTTTACGCTCACTCACACAAAGGATTAGATGTGCGAAAAGCACAGGGAAATGATTGAATAGTGAAATATCATAGACAGTATCCCTGCCAGCCAAAGCAAAGCTACAGAATAATATGTGATCACTGAAACGGCACTGAGGCTGACAGGAGCTTTTCTTTTACCACAAAGTTTATTGAAGAACATCATTTATTAAACAAGTGGGATAAAGAAAATGTCTGCAGCACTTTTCTGTATTTCACTGTAAATATTGGCAATATTAATAAATACATGGACATTGTAAAAGTAAAAAAAAAACGCTTAACAAGGAGAGCCCTCTTTGTCACCGGAGAGCCTGTTGGAGAGCCTCACCGAAGATAATATATTTTTTCAATAGAAAAAAATGTATAGTTTTGAACTTTATAATGCTTAGTTAAGGACAGATGATGATCTGCCGGGGCTCTGCCTAGTCACACAACAGCATGGTTTGGATAATTGGAAAAAGCTATGATCACATCCAATATGTTTCCTGACGGTGCAGCAAAATATTCCATGATGGTCTTCTTCAATATGACGGGAGCTCATCGACGGGAAATCTTTCCCGTATGTAGCTTGTGTTTTAGCTGCAGTTTGTAAACAAAGTCCTTCCTATGGAAACTTTGCCTTGTAAAACACATTTTAATTCAGAAAGTATCTTCAAATATTACAGTTTACATGGATAATAACAGCAATGCAGCAAAGTTATTTGATTTCAGCCAAAAAACTTTGAAGTCACGTGACATGGCTGCATTCATATAGAAACAATGAGGCAGAATATGATCATTTTTGTACTGTGCACTGTCCCAATGTACAGTTATGATGAGAGACTGGGTTGAGTCTGGAGACAATAACTGCTCCTCCCTGTGGACAAATGAGGGATTGCAGCTGGTTTTTACCCAGGCTCTTAAAGGGGCGTTACCAGTCAGGGCTGCACTGACTACGTCATTGCGGGGGATACATTATCTTCATGGACCAGTCATGGAAACATGGGAATGGCTCCTACTGTATGTTGTGGAGAGAGTAGTAATTCTGGGAGTGATGTTTTTAGAGGACCAATCACAGCCCTTGCCATCTCTGTTTTCCCCTGATGGAGTGATGGACAATTAATAATTATTTCATGCTCCCGGAGAGAATGGAGAGGCTTTTCGACAGGCTCTCCGGCAACATAGAGGGCGCTCTGTGTGCACGTACAGCAATTTATGGAGTACTAAAAATTGGCCTTAAATGTAAGCAGACAGCATTCATGTGGATGCTAATTAATGATGGGAAGTTCCAAATGCATCTCTATGTTCATGTTTACTCACATTATTGAAACAAGTAAAACTCATTTTATATCTCTGTTTGTACTGTTTATATCTGTTATGAATGCTAACAAGATAACATCAACATGTGTAATATCACGTTTCCACTATCTTTACATGTTTATGTGTCTGTAGGTTAATGTTTCTATGTCATGTACCAAGTTACTGAGTTGAATTCCTTGTTCATACAAACTTACTTGGCATCTTTGTATGACATCCATGGTGATGTGTGAAGCTGCTCCACTAATTTGGGGTGTTGTGCAGTGATTCCATGGCTGTCCACAAAACACCGCCTTTCTGTCTTGTTTGATGAAACATTATGGAAAGTGTTAATGGAGAAAACCAACCAGGTTTCATACTGATGTCCAGGATGATTGAGACAGTGAGCACACACACAATGACTGCACCATCGGCTGTGATGGCTTAGTGGTTAAGGAGTTGGACTTGAAATCCAATGGAATTTCCCCCGCGTAGGTTCGAACCCTGATCACAGCGACTCAGAGCTTGTACTGAAATTAAGTTTGGTGTGGACTTCTGTGGTCCACAGCAGTTTGGGTGTAAAAAAAAGGCTTTGGCAACAAGTTTGTTCAGCAGGTGTTAATGGTCTTGGTCTGGTCTTAATGAAAACACAAAACAATGCAGAGATAGCGGTATTGCAGAGGTGGTGGAGTTGCGGTGATCATGGAGATCACAAGAATATATACAGTTATGGAAAAAATTATTAGACCACCCTTGTTTTCTTCAATTTCTTGTTAATTTTAATGCCTGGCTCAACTAAAGGTACATTTGTTTGGACAATTATAATGATAACAACAAAAATAGCTCATGAGAGTTTAATTTAAGAACGAAGGATTATTCATTTTCCATGGTTTTCTTGATAATAACCAAAATTACTTAAATTCTTACATCAATAGCTATGGCATTGTACCGCTAAAAACACTACTTTTAAGCATTCCATGTTTTCTTTTCTGTTTGCTTTAAACACATGATACACACAAGAGTTAATACTTGATTGCATAACCATTGTTTTTGATGACTGCAGCCATGCGTCTTGGCATGCTCTCCACCAGCTTCTGACATTGTTCTGCTGTCACAGCAGCCCATTCCTGTTGGACAAATTCAAACAAATTTTCTTTGTTTTTGGGCTTGTGGTTCTCCATTTTGAGTTTGATGATTTTCCACAGGTTTTCAATTGGATTAAGATCTGGTGATTGAGCAGGCCAAGGCATGGTGTGAATGTTGTGGTTCTCCATCCAGGCTTTAACTGACCTTGCCGTGTGGCAAGGGGCATTGTCTTGTTGGAAAATCCAGTCATTCGAGGCAGGAAAGAGTTTTCCAGCTGATGGAAGAAGACTGTTTTCAAGGGTAGTCCTGTACTTGACCTGGTTCATTCGGCCTTCACACAATTGCATTTGCCCTGTTCCACTCAGACTGAAACAACTCCCAGATCATGACTGATCCACCCCATGTTTTACTGTAGGGGCAAGACAGTCTGGGTTGTAAGCTTCTCCAGGCTTCCTCCTAACCAGTAAGTTGGCTGGAGTGGGCATCAATTCAAAATTGGATTCATCACTGAAGAGAACCTTAGCCCAATCATCAACAGTCCAATCCTTGTGGTCTCGAGCAAAGAGTAACCGGGCCTTCCTCTGCCTTTCATTGATGAAGGGCTTCTTGCGTGCTCTGTGTGACTTCAAACCAGCTTCAACAAGTCGGTTTCGAACTGTCCTTGCCGAGCAAGTCACATTTCTCGACAGTGCCCACTCATTTTTAAGGTCCCTGGAGGTCTGACGACGATTCCTGACACAGGAACGGATGAGTGCACGGTCATCTCGTGGGGTAGAAAGACGTTTCCTGCCACGGCCAGGTAGCAATTTGGTAGTGCCATGTTCAGCTTGTTTTTTTGTTGTTGTAATGAACGGCTGTCTTGGAGATCTTCAGTTTTTCGCTACCTGTCTCTCACTCATGCCAATTTCCAGCAGTGCCAAGATGGCTGCCTTTGTTGCTTCACATAATTCTTTTGTTTTAGGCATTATGTGAGAGCTGACAACTTCTGAGTTGTGCTACGGCTTGAATGTAAGCAGGAAACCACTCTAGGCCTTTGCATGTGCAGTGCTGCTTGTGACATGAAATGGCCTCTTATATACCCTGGGAATCAATTAAGCTTAAGAATGTCAAATAGGACATAAAGTATTATGTGACCAGCTGCATTTTTTGTTGTGTTCATTGTATTATACGTTTAGTGGTACCAGATATTAGAATGAACAAGAAATTGAAGAAAACAAGGGTGGTCTAATAATTTTTTCCATGACTGTATATTTGCATATATACAGTATATGTATGTGTGTGTGTTTGTGCCTCTGGGTGTTATTTGTAAAACAGACAAAGTAGTAGCAGAGCTTCTTTCGGGCTGTTAGTCGGCTCTCCTCTCCCTGCTGAATCCTACTGTCAGATGTTCAAGTTTGAGGGGGCGTGGCTTTGGACGGAATACTGACAGGAGGGGGAGGAGCTTAGAGGAGGCTGAGAGGAAGAGCCACTTTGAAATCTTACTAGCTCTTTTGCTAGCTTTCTAACATGACAGATTATAGCTTTAACCTCATTAATTAAATACATAAACGATCGTTTCTAGGTGGGATCGATTAGCCTTTCGATTAACAGCCAAAACCAACAAGTTCTCTGAACTTTCAGTCCAGTTTTCTATTTTGCATTTAGTCTTTTGTCGGTTTTTGTCCTTGTTCATATGTAATTATTCTCATGTTTTTCATTTACTATCTTCTTTGCATTAATTCTTAGAGTCTTAAAGTCAATGTAACCCACTTGTAGAATCGGTGCACACTGGACCAGTATACCCAGATTCATAGGGAGGAGTAATGGACAGTAATCAGATATCACAATAAGCAACCAGAACACAGAGGTAGATTTAAATGAAAATGTTTGTATTAGAACACAAAATATTTACAACACTGTCCTTTGAAATGGGTGCACCCTGAAAATAAAAGAAATAAATGAATGTTCCAATCGTTAGATCCAACTGTCCTTTGAGGTCCTTCCCTACAGTCCTACCACACTGACAGCAGGGCAGTTGAATGTTGGAAGCGCTCCTCAATCCAGGTTTTCATCACGGGTAGCTCGCCATCCCCCTCATCAGAGAGAGATTCCAATCCAGATCTAAAGTTCAAGGGTATCCAGAAAACCCAGCTTATGTAACATGACACGACTTATATAGCAACATATGCAAACATTCTTATTCCCTTAACTGTACAGGTGAATCTTATCAATGTAAAAACATAATTCAACTCAGTACTTAAGCCATGAATAAAGGATTACTGTTGCATCATGACATTAACTAGCATCATAATATTAACACTTAATATTGAAATGTAAACAATACTATTAAATTACAATTTTAATGGCTTGGAAACCATATGAATGAATGAAATATTCACTATATATGAATATTGTAACACTCACACCTTGTGGTTGTTAATGCAAGCAGCAAAAGAAGGCTAATCTCATAACTCAGATGTAGCTAACATTACCCTTAGCTCTGTGCACAGTGTAGCTACACACATACTTATTATGCACACCCAAATGTTCCCTTCTGTTCCCTACAAATAAAGAAATACAACAACTTACAGTACACTTAGTGGCAAAGAGGCCACGAGGCTAAGCTAACTCTACTGCGCCACGTGTAGCGGCTGCTTTAACATGTGCCACTCACCGAGACAAGAAAAGAATAAACGGTGCTTTCTAAGTTGCTCTCCAGGTCTCCTCATAGGCGGTGGGCCAAGGGAGATTTCGTGTATTTAAACGATCCCCACTGAGGAGGACCTTTTTTGTGGACAACATCTTCATTTTTCAACAAATGAAAGAAAAATTGTTGGCACTCTTACCTCTTGCACATTTTTTGTTTATCAGTAACGGCGCCTGGGTTACGGGTTACGGCTAACTACCTTTGCGGGCAGCTATGCTCGGGTCCGACATGCATGACGTAGTCGTAGTTATTGTCCAATGACACGCCTTGAAATTTGCCGGGTTACCATGGATACATTGTTAAACTGCTGCTGCGGCTATAAGCTAACGCTATAGGAGTACAGTACATAATCAAGATAAAGATCACAGTACACGCTTACACACAATGCTAATATAACAACAAATTTAAATATCAATCACTTTAAGAGGAGATGAAATTAATCAAGTTAACTGACAGTTCGTCATCAAGCTTGATAAAAGCAGGAACACGTATAGTTTAGATGTAGATCTGTCATCCCTTCTTTTTGAAAACTCAAGTCTTCTGAAACAATGTCATTGTGAACTTTGCACATAAAACTGACTGATTTCCAGTAAGATGTTATTTTTTTCACCTCTGACAAAATTAGCATAATGTCATAAAAATTAGCCACACACATACTACACTCCTCCTCTTGAAACTACGTTTGCTAGCAAACCACAGAAATGGAGTGCTGTATGCATCTTTTGGGTAAAGACGGTCCTGTAACCTCCTTTATAGACACAGGATGGAAGAAAATTTTGACTTTTGCTGTGTTTCTGTGGAAAGACTTAGTACCAGAGAGAGTACTGGGGCAGAAGAGCCAGAGCTTAGATTTAACCTTAAAACCAAGGTTTGTTGTCATACTAAATAGTCGTTGTGTTATGTGGATGGCTTTAGCTTGCCAAGAGACTGAACATGGAAGTTTTGACTACATGTATGTTCATTAACTGTCCTTATATATTTTATAACTGTTTTAACTTATAATGTAGCATCAGCTCCACAGACACTCTGGGAGCTGGGAGCTTCTAAAGAGCTCCAGGGAGAAGATGAGTTAGTAAATGAATTTTCTTAATGGAGGCATCGGAAATGAAGAAGAAGAGAAGCTCAGTGTGTCAGAGGAAATCCCCCAGCAGTCCCAGACCTATAGTAGCATAATTAAGATTTCGATCCAAGGCAGCCTGGAGTCAGCCTATGGATCAGTCCTAACTACTAGCACTGTCAAAAAGGAAAATCTTAAACCTCCTCTTGGAATAAGGAGACAGTGTCTGCCTCCCCGGACTGACAGAAGGAGTTGGTTACCTCACAGAAGAGGAGCTTGATAACTGAAAGCTCTAGCTCCCATTCTACTTTTTTATAAGCCACAGGAACCGCTAATAATCCTGCCATTCTGAGAGCGTGAGTTCAGCAGGATGGTAAGGCACCATTAAACTCTTTAACACAAGATGGTGCACACATTCCATTAAGGGTGCCTTGTAGGTGAGGAGGAGGATTTTAAATTCTATTCTAGATTTTGGCAGGTTAAAGTGCAGAGAGGCTAACTTGCAGAAATATGGTCTCTTTTTTTCCTGGTTCTGGTCAAGAACACGTGCTGCAGCTGCTCTGGACCAGCTGGAGAGTCTGATGATAGACTGGTGTCAGGACAACCTAATGCTCTTTCAAGTACAATAGTCCAGCCTGGAGTTACAAATGCACGGACTAATTTTTTCTGCATAGCTTTGGGAGAGAATATGTCATGCTATTTGCAATCTTCTGCAGATGAAAAAAGCTGTTCTTGTTGTTTGTTTCCATGTGGACGTTAGGCTGACACATTTTGGCTGTACTACCCTAGATTCCTTACAGTGGTGTTCGAGGCTGGTACGAAGCCACCTAGGAGTAAATAAGTCATTAGATAGGTTATTTCTGAGATTTTCAGGGCCAATTAGAATAACCTCAGTTTTATCTTGGAATTTAACAACAAGAAATTGTGCGCCATCCAAGTTTTTAGCGCATCCTGAAGACATGTTTGGAGTTTAGCTAACTGGTTTAATCGTCCTGACTTAAATGACAAATATAGCTGAGTACCACCCTGCATAACAGTGAAAGTTTATGGAGTGTTTCCTGATAACATTGCCTAAAGGAAGCATATATAAAGTAAATAGAATAGGCCCAAGCACAGAACCTGAGGAACTCCATAACTGACTATGGACTGCATGGAGGACTCATCATTAATGTGAACAAACTGTGATCGATCCGATAAGTAGGATTTGAACCAGCTTAAAGCAGTTCCTCTGATGCCAGTTAAATGTTCTAATCTCTGCAACAGGATATGGTGGTCAATAGTATCAAAAGCAGCGCTAAGATCTAACAAGACAAGTACTGAGACGAGTCCATGGTCCGACGCAATTAGCAGGTCTCTGCATTAGGATAAAAAAAGATTAATGGAGCTTTAAAATGCTACTAACAGTAAGATTATTTTAATATAATGTATT
>MU838935.1:24988-41619 GCA_029721515.1 Synanceia verrucosa | reverse complement strand
TTCATCCTTGTCCTTTTTAAAAAAACACAAATATTTGTTTCACTGAGTGAGGGGGGAAGCTGTTTGTTTTTAAATGTGTCTCAATCATTTCAACAGGTAAGGTGCAAGGGCCCCATGAAAGGCTTTGTAAACTCTGGTCCAAACCCGTCCGACCCTGCTGCTTGCTAGTCGGAATGCTTTAATAGCATCCTGTAACTCAGAGAGTGAGAGGTCCGAGTCCAGACTCTCCCCCTGGGAAGCAGCGCCTAACTTTGGAAAGTGGGCGAATCGAAAAACTGGATCAAAAGTTCTCACTGTGTAGCTGCTGATTTAGAAGTGTAAATATCTGAATAAAATTCTTTGAAAACGCACGCTGATGTCCTTTAAGTCTGTAAGCATCTCTCCAGATTCAGATCTTATTTTATAAATGGCTCGTTTTGCTTGTTCTCCTTTAACTGCCTTGCCAATAATTGCTGTGGCTTGTCACCCAGCTCAAAGTGCCCTCGCTTAAGTTTCAATAGTAAATTGCCTATTTGATCTCCCAAATGGTATTATACTGCACTTTAACTTTCTAAGAATTGTGTTGTAATCAGATTGTAGTAGTGAGTTTCTGTAAATCTGTTCAACAGTTTGTAACTCTTTTTCAATCTCTTCCAATCTGCCTCGCTTAATCCTTTTTAACTGTAGCTTCATAAGAAATGATTTGCCCTCTGATATACACTTTGAGGGTTTCCTATAATATTGTATCATTCACCTCCCCATTGTCATTGGTCTCGAGGAACTGTGTTATATGTGTAGTGATGTATGTTTTAAAAGTCTGATCTTCAAGAAGATAGGGATTAAAACGCTGCAGCTATAAGTTTGTCTGGAGGAACACAGTTCAAGATTAAAACTAACAGGACAATGATCAGATATTATTATATTGTGATATTTAGTATAGTAAATATTAGGGATTAATCTGGAATCGACTAGAAAATAATCGGTGATGAACTGGAGACTTGTCCAGGGTGTACCCTGCCTTCCGCCTCTAAGACAGCTGGGATAGGCTCCAGCCCCCAAATACAGCTTACATGCTGATGTGTCAGCATTAATACTCCAATAATATAATATATGATACAATATGAAGTGGAGCAGGTACTTTAAAATTTGAGAAATTTTGTAGAACAGTGTTGTATTGACAGCTAACAGACCATTGGTGAAATGTGTTTTAGTAATAATAATAATAGCTGGTTAATGAGTGCTTTACTTTATGTATTTGTGTACTTACTTGATGCCGATAACTGATGGATCAGCCAGCTCAAAAGTTTTGTCTTCACTTTCTCAGGTGAAATGAGCAGCGTGTCTTCTGTTAAACACTTCAGTTGTGTTCCGATCTGTTCTAATCTGCTTTGATCTGTATTCTAATCTACTTTGATCTGTATTCTAATCTGCTTTGATCTGTATTCTAATCTGCTTTGATCTGTATTCTATTCTGCTTTGATCTGTACTGTACCTTCTATTATCATTTGCATATTCTGTTACCCGGGCAACCGCAAAGTAACTAAGTATTGTCAAAAATCAATGAGTGCATTATTACACATTAATGTATCTTAATGCATAATGCATGTATACACACACACACACACACACACATCAGTCTAGTGTCCAGTGACCAGTCCAGTTAACAACAGACAGAGAGTCTAAGCAGGTCAGTTTTTACCCAGACATGCAGTGTAAATTTGAACTCTACAGCGTGTTAAACTGTAGAAAAAGCTTGAATCTCTGCTTGCAGAGGGAATTTTCCAGAGTGGCACCACAGACGGGTAAGTAACCTTAACATTCACATGTTGGCAACATCTTTAACAAGTTTTTTTTCAACTGAACATGGTTTTTATAGTTTTATTGTTGTCGGTTGAGGAGATGTTGGCAACATTTACCCTTCTGTTTGATGATATTATCGAGTCACAGTTGCTAACAGTTCTCACTGAGATAAGATGACCTTTGTTAGCTAAGTATTATTTCTGAAGGCTGCTGACTGAGATAAGAATACATAGCTGGCGTCAAATAAATGCAAAGATAAAATTGTCTCTGCATGAAGGTGAATTGTGCCCGTGGAGACGGTAGGTAACGTTAACTTGTCATTATTTAGCAAGCTAGCATTATCTGTATTATACCTTCTGTTTATGCCTGTGAAGTGATAGAATATTTGTCATAAATGGTTGAAATGTTTAGTGCAACATCGTCTGTCTTATGGTAATGTACTGCCTGTCTTATAGCAACATTTTTACAACCAAATTCATGTTTATTAGTATGCTAATCGTGAATAAAGCTAATCGCTAATTAGCCTACTTGCTAGGTCTTTGCCTTGACTGCAACATCTAAATAGGGGAAATTGCCCCTCCTATTATATATGTACATAATTATTGTATCTGTGTTTATACAGCTAAGTTGACATGAAGGCTAAACATGAAAAAAGATATGGTTTACATGTAGCTGTATAGATACAGTATGTCTTAACTGATAGCATGAAGCATTTGTTAAGCTAGATATGAAGGTGTATGAGCAGTCTGACACAGAAGTTGACGCAGAGGTTTTTAATAAAATAGTGAAGGAGTCACCTGGAACCTTCTGAGTCACGTTGAACAACGAAGAACTTGGTAATCACTGACCATTCAGAAATATGTTCATATTATACTTTGGATGGGATACACACATTAACACTTCAATAAAATATGCTTAATTTAAAAAAAAAAAAACGACTGGCACTCAAAGAGTTCATTTTCAAACACAACATGTTTTGAACTTGTTGTTTCAGGTGTTGCTCTCACATGTACAAAAGAATGTCAAAACCAAAACATTAAAAAATAAAAATAACTAAAGACAAATACCAGGATGTATTCAGGACATTTTTAGTCTTTTAAGTACATAAAGTGTCACCAGCAGCCTCAAATGAGTTTTCAGTTTAGCAATGAGATGCTACCTGTAGTATCTCCTAACAGCTAATATTCACATGGTTGTACAGTTTCCACAGGAGCATCTATCCAGTTGTAGCGTTAGCTACAAGCTAGTCACAGTAACAACACATAGAAACCATGTCAGTAACATTCAGACATACAGTATTTTTAACTCACCGTTCAGAAACGTCCTGCTGCAGCTACAGAGTGTGAACCTGTTCAGGAAGCTCTCCTTCTGGGTCACACTCTGGTTCAAGCTGCTAACATTGAACTACAGCGTCTCTTACCATAGCTGACACGTAAACATCATCTCCCAGTAATGCCAGCAAGAGCCACTTCCTGTCTCCAGAGAGGGGGCGTGGTCAGACACGGCTCAGGGTTATTTAAAGGTACAGACACAGAAACAGTCTGTTCTCAGCAGAGCTCAATACAGTGATTTTTAACTGGCTGCAATTCAGGACCAGGGCTGAGTTTGGGGTAATACACGATACACTGAATACAATATTGATGGAAGTCTGAGACCTCTATAAAATTGCCAAAAAACTGAATAATATGGGACCTTTAATCACAATGAACCCATCAGTGGTGACATCACAAAAATATACTGCATATAAACACAAACATGTAGACATAACCTAAAGACACATAGAACGTCTTCCTAGCTGCTCTTTAAACAGTGAAGTTTTGATCAGAATACTTTTATTTTTCAACAACATTTTTCATGTCTTAAATACTGTCAAGTATTTTTTTTAAATATTTAATAGATATCATCAATTGAATGTGTAAATGTTGGATGGATACCAGTGTCATAGTTTTCATTGTTTGCAGTTAGACTGAGCCTAAAAAGATGATCAACAGTGAGTTGAACAAGTTCAAAGTTTTCATGTCCTTTGACTTGTTGGAGCGGTACGACATGTTCCTCATTTTCGAGGAAGGGCACATTTCAGTCCTTTTGTTTCTATGTCTTTGCTCTATTGTCACACAAACAACACATACGGCAACAGAATCACCCTACAGTAGTGAAGCTTCATGAAGCACTTGTGATATTTTTGGACTTTTAAGATGTAATAGAAATGTAATTTTTCATTACACTCGCCTCTTTCTTTAAGCCAAGAGGAGTAAAAGAATATCACAGTTGTTTTATTTGTCCATCACTCCCCTGCAGAGCAAGGATATAGACAAGTATCACTTTCCAAAAGATGTGCTTTTAATATGGCGCTGTGAGCAGGGTTCAAACCTGGGCAGGGAAACCCCATTGGATTTCAAGTCCAACGCCTTAACCTCTCAGCCACCACAGCTTCTCAAATTTGCTTTCGTACTCACATGCTGCTAGCTGGTTCAGTATACTGAAAAAAAATGGCAACATGAATTAAAACAGCATGTATCACACCTAATCATGTCACCATGGGAGTCCCACTGTTCACCTTACCTGACACTTTTCTCCATCTTTGCCACAGGTGGGGATTGAACACGTGACCTTTAGCTCACAGCAGATATTCAGGAGTAGAACACTCCTTCCTTCTCTCACATCACAAAGAGGAATGAAATCACCTGATGTATCTATGGTAAGAATGGTATATTTCATGAGCATATGGATCTGTATGAGGTTATCAGAATATTCTGTGGTTTTACAGTGACATCACTCAGAATGTAGAGATTCCACAGATAATCCAGGAAAATGTTTTATATTTTATATTTCCATCTTTCTATATCTTTTATGTCTTTATTTACATTTCTTTATTTACGTGTGCCTTTAAGCAGAGAGACTCTCCAAAATCTCGTTTTACATGCATAAAAACTAGCAGTCCAACACCTTAACCATGTAAACTTGCCTGCATCAAGATGGGAATCAAATCCATGTGTGTGGGACACCTTGCAGTTGTCTTTACATTGATCTCAAGAGTCTGGAAAAGCATGGGATGAGACGAGCTAGGTGGAGCTACATGGGAGTTATTCCGTATGGGGGAATTAGCTCAAATGGTAGAGTGCGCAAAGGAATGTGGCCAATTTTTACGCTCACTCACGCAAAGGATTAGATGTGCGAAAAGCACAGGGAAATGATTGAATAGTGAAATATCATAGACAGTATCCCTGCCAGCCAAAGCAAAGCTACAGAATAATATGTGATCACTGAAACGGCACTGAGGCTGACAGGAGCTTTTCTTTTACCACAAAGTTTATTGAAGAACATCATTTATTAAACTAGTGGGATAAAGAAAATGTCTGCAGCATTTTTCTGTATTTCACTGTAAATATTGGCAATATTAATAAATACATGGACATTGTAAAAGTAAAAACGCTTAACAAGGAGAGCCCTCTTTGTCACCGGAGAGCCTGTTGGAGAGCCTCACCGAGCGCAAGATAATATATTTTTTCAATAGAAAAAATGTATAGTTTTGAACTTTATAATGCTTAGTTAAGGACAGATGATGATCTGCCGGGGCTCTGCCTAGTCACACAACAGCATGGTTTGGATAATTGGAAAAAGCTATGATCACATCCAATATGTTTCCTGACGGTGCAGCAAAATATTCCATGATGGTCTTCTTCAATATGACGGGAGCTCATCGACGGGAAATCTTTCCCGTATGTAGCTTGTGTTTTAGCTGCAGTTTGTAAACAAAGTCCTTCCTATGGAAACTTTGCCTTGTAAAACACATTTTAATTCAGAAAGTATCTTCAAATATTACAGTTTACATGGATAATAACAGCAATGCAGCAAAGTTATTTGATTTCAGCCAAAAAACTTTGAAGTCACGTGACATGGCTGCATTCATATAGAAACAATGAGGCAGAATATGATCATTTTTGTACTGTGCACTGTCCCAATGTACAGTTATGATGAGAGACTGGGTTGAGTCTGGAGACAATAACTGCTCCTCCCTGTGGACAAATGAGGGATTGCAGCTGGTTTTACCCAGGCTCTTAAAGGGGCGTTACCAGTCAGGGGCTGCACTGACTACGTCATTATGGGGGATACATTATCTTCATGGACCAGTCATGGAAACATGGGAATGGCTCCTACTGTATGTTGTGGAGAGAGTAGTAATTCTGGGAGTGATGTTTTTAGAGGACCAATCACAGCCCTTGCCATCTCTGTTTTCCCTGATGGAGTGATGGACAATTAATAATTATTTCATGCTCCTGGAGAGAATGGAGAGGCTTTTCGACAGGCTCTCCGGCAACATAGAGGGCGCTCTGTGTGCACGTACAGCAATTTATGGAGTACTAAAAATTGGCCTTAAATGTAAGCAGACAGCATTCATGTGGATGCTAATTAATGATGGGAATTTCCAAATGCATCTCTATGTTCATGTTTACTCACATTATTGAAACAAGTAAAACTCATTTTATTTCTTTGTTTGTACTGTTTATATCTGTTATGAATGCTAACAAGATAACATCAACATGTGTAATATCATGTTTCCACTATCTTTACATGTTTATGTGTCTGTAGGTTAATGTTTCTATGTCATGCACCAAGTTACTGAGTTGAATTCCTTGTTCATGCAAACTTACTTGGCATCTTTGTATGACATCCATGGTGATGTGTGAAGCTGCTCCACTAATTTGGGGTGTTGTGCAGTGATTCCATGGCTGTCCGCAAAACACCGCCTTTCTGTCTTGTTTGATGAAACATTATGGAAAGTGTTAATGGAGAAAACCAACCAGGTTTCATACTGATGTCCAGGATGATTGAGACAGTGAGCACACACACAATGACTGCACCACCCTCTGCAATACCGCTGTCTCTGCATTGTGAGTGCAGAGATGGTGGCTTAGTGGTTAAGGAGTTGGAGTTGAAATCCAATGGAATTTCCCCCGCGTAGGTTCGAACCCTGATCACAGCGACTCAGAGCTTGTACTGAAATTAAGTTTGGTGTGGACTTCTGTGGTCCACAGCAGTTTGGGTGTAAAAAAAAGGCTTTGGCAACAAGTTTGTTCAGCAGGTGTTAATGGTCTTGGTCTGGTCTTAATGGAAACACAAAACAATGCAGAGATAGCGGTATTGCAGGGGTGGTGGAGTTGTGGTGATCATGGAGATCACAAGAGTATATATACAGTCATGGAAAAAATTATTAGACCACCCTTGTTTTCTTCAATTTCTTGTTAATTTTAATGCCTGGCTCAACTAAAGGTACATTTGTTTGGACAATTATAATGATAACAACAAAAATAGCTCATGAGAGTTTAATTTAAGAACTAAGGATTATTCATTTTCCATGGTTTTCTTGATAATAACCAAAATTACTTAAATTCTTACATCAATAGCTATGGCATTGTACCGCCAAAAACACTACTTTTAAGCATTCCATGTTTTCTTTTCTGTTTGCTTTAAACACATGATACACACAAGAGTTAATACTTGATTGCATAACCATTGTTTTTGATGACTGCAGCCATGCGTCTTGGCATGCTCTCCACCAGCTTCTGACATTGTTCTGCTGTCACAGCAGCCCATTCCTGTTGGACAAATTCAAACAAATTTTCTTTGTTTTTGGGCTTGTGGTTCTCCATTTTGAGTTTGATGATTTTCCACAGGTTTTCAATTGGATTAAGATCTGGTGATTGAGCAGGCCAAGGCATGGTGTGAATGTTGTGGTTCTCCATCCAGGCTTTAACTGACCTTGCCGTGTGGCAAGGGGCATTGTCTTGTTGGAAAATCCAGTCATTCGAGGCAGGAAAGAGTTTTCCAGCTGATGGAAGAAGACTGTTTTCAAGGGTAGTCCTGTACTTGACCTGGTTCATTCGGCCTTCACACAATTGCATTTGCCCTGTTCCACTCAGACTGAAACAACCCCAGATCATGACTGATCCACCCCCATGTTTTACTGTAGGGGCAAGACAGTCTGGGTTGTAAGCTTCTCCAGGCTTCCTCCTAACCAGTAAGTTGGCTGGAGTGGGCATCAATTCAAAATTGGATTCATCACTGAAGAGAACCTTAGCCCAATCATCAACAGTCCAATCCTTGTGGTCTCGAGCAAAGAGTAACCGGGCCTTCCTCTGCCTTTCATTGATGAAGGGCTTCTTGCGTGCTCTGTGTGACTTCAAACCAGCTTCAACAAGTCGGTTTCGAACTGTCCTTGCCGAGCAAGTCACATTTCTCGACAGTGCCCACTCATTTTTAAGGTCCCTGGAGGTCTGACGACGATTCCTGACACAGGAACGGATGAGTGCACGGTCATCTCGTGGGGTAGAAAGACGTTTCCTGACACGGCCAGGTAGCAATTTGGTAGTGCCATGTTCAGCTTGTTTTTTTTGTTGTTGTAATGAACGGCTGTCTTGGAGATCTTCAGTTTTTCGCTACCTGTCTCTCACTCATGCCAATTTCCAGCAGTGCCAAGATGGCTGCCTTTGTTGCTTCACATAATTCTTTTGTTTTAGGCATTATGTGAGAGTTGACAACTTCTGAGTTGTGCTACGGCTTGAATGTAAGCAGGAAACCACTCTAGGCCTTTGCATGTGCAGTGCTGCTTGTGACATGAAATGGCCTCTTATATACCCTGGGAATCAATTAAGCTTAAGAATGTCAAATAGGACATAAAGTATTATGTGACCAGCTGCATTTTTTGTTGTGTTCATTGTATTATACGTTTAGTGGTACCAGATATTAGAATGAACAAGAAATTGAAGAAAACAAGGGTGGTCTAATAATTTTTTCCATGACTGTATATTCGCATATATACAGTATATGTATGCATGTGTGTGTGTGTGTTTGTGCCTCTGGGTGTTATTTGTAAAACAGACAAAGTAGTAGCAGAGCTTCTTTCGGGCTGTTAGTCAGCTCTCCTCTCCCTGCTGAATCCTACTGTCAGATGTTCAAGTTTGAGGGGGCGTGGCTTTGGACGGAATACTGACAGGAGGGGGAGGAGCTTAGAGGAGGCTGAGAGGAAGAGCCACTTTGAAATCTTACTAGCTCTTTTGCTAGCTTTCTAACATGACAGATTATAGCTTTAACCTCATTAATTAAATACATAAACGATCGTTTCTAGGTGGGATCGATTAGCCTTTCGATTAACAGCCAAAACCAACAAGTTCTCTGAACTTTCAGTCCAGTTTTCTATTTTGCATTTAGTCTTTTGTCGGTTTTTGTCCTTGTTCATATGTAATTATTCTCATGTTTTTCATTTACTATCTTCTTTGCATTAATTCTTAGAGTCTTAAAGTCAATGTAACCCACTTGTAGAATAGGTGCACACTGGACCAGTATACCCAGATTCATAGGGAGGAGTAATGGACAGTAATCAGATATCACAATAAGCAACCAGAACACAGAGGTAGATTTAAATGAAAATGTTTGTATTAGAACACAAAATATTTACAACACTGTCCTTTGAAATGGGTGCACCCTGAAAATAAAAGAAATAAATGAATGTTCCAATCGTTAGATCCAACTGTCCTTTGAGGTCCTTCCCCTACAGTCCTACCACACTGACAGCAGGGCAGTTGAATGTTGGAAGCGCTCCTCAATCCAGGTTTTCATCACGGGTAGCTCGCCATCCCCCTCATCAGAGAGAGATTCCAATCCAGATCTAAAGTTCAAGGGTATCCAGAAAACCCAGCTTATGTAACATGACACGACTTATATAGCAACATATGCAAACATTCTTATTCCCTTAACTGTACAGGTGAATCTTATCAATGTAAAAACATAATTCAACTCAGTACTTAAGCCATGAATAAAGGATTACTGTTGCATCATGACATTAACTAGCATCATAATATTAACACTTAATATTGAAATGTAAACAATACTATTAAATTACAATTTTAATGGCTTGGAAACCATATGAATGAATGAAATATTCACTATATATGAATATTGTAACACTCACACCTTGTGGTTGTTAATGCAAGCAGCAAAAGAAGGCTAATCTCATAACTCAGATGTAGCTAACATTACCCTTAGCTCTGTGCACAGTGTAGCTACACACATACTTATTATGCACACCCAAATGTTCCCTTCTGTTCCCTACAAATAAAGAAATACAACAACTTACAGTACACTTAGTGGCAAAGAGGCCACGAGGCTAAGCTAACTCTACTGCGCCACGTGTAGCGGCTGCTTTAACATGTGCCACTCACCGAGACAAGAAAAGAATAAACGGTGCTTTCTAAGTTGCTCTCCAGGTCCCCTCATAGGCGGTGGGCCAAGGGGAGATTTCGTGTATTTAAACGATCCCCACTGAGGGAGGACCTTTTTTTTGTGGACAACATCTTCATTTTTCAACAAATGAAAGAAAAATTGTTGGCACTCTTACCTCTTGCACATTTTTTGTTTATCAGTAACGGCGTCTGGGTTACGGGTTACGGCTAACTGCGCGGGCAGCTATGCTCGGGGTCCGACATGCATGACGTAGTCGTAGTTATTGTCCAATGACACGTCTTGAAATTTGCCGGTTACCATGGATACATTGTTAAACTGCTGCTGCGGCTATAAGCTAACGCTATAGGAGTACAGTACATAATCAAGATAAAGATCGCAGTACACGCTTACACACAATGCTAATATAACAACAAATTTAAATATCAATCACTTTAAGAGGAGATGAAATTAATCAAGTTAACTGACAGTTCGTCATCAAGCTTGATAAAAGCAGGAACACGTATAGTTTAGATGTAGATCTGTCATCCCTTCTTTTGAAAACTCAAGTCTTCTGAAACAATGTCATTGTGAACTTTGCACATAAAACTGACTGATTTCCAGTAAGATGTTATTTTTTTCACCTCTGACAAAATTAGCATAATGTCATAAAAATTAGCCACACACATACTACACTCCTCCTCTTGAAACTACGTTTGCTAGCAAACCACAGAAATGGAGTGCTGTATGCATCTTTTGGGTAAAGACGGTCCTGTAACCCCCTTTATAGACACAGGATGGAAGAAAATTTTGACTTTTGCTGTGTTTCTGTGGAAAGACTTAGTACCAGAGAGAGTACTGGGGCAGAAGAGCCAGAGCTTAGATTTAACCTTAAAACCAAGGTTTGTTGTCATACTAAATAGTCGTTGTGTTATGTGGATGGCTTTAGCTTGCCAAGAGACTGAACATGGAAGTTTTGACTACATGTATGTTCATTAACTGTCCTTATATATTTTATAACTGTTTTAACTTATAATCATTTGTCTCTGCATTAGGATAAAAAAAGATTAATGGAGCTTTAAAATGCTACTAACAGTAAGATTATTTTAATATAATGTATTGTACTTGAGGGTGGCACAGTGGTGTAGTGTTTAGCACTTCTAAACAAGTTAACTGGAAACCTCAAACTTCAGGAACCTGCTGCAATTCCAGCAAACAGTGGCTATCACAGAGACTGCTACAGCCACTTTATGAACATGACAAACATAAAAGAAGCCCAGAGAATCTGTGAAAAGGCACCTTTATTTCAGAAAGAGGCTGAAAAACAGGGTAGGTGTCAAATCAGAACACTCATGTCAATGTGAATCTTGAACTTCAGCTATGAGTCTAAGACAAATAATAGAAATGATCATTTGATTTGATTTAGCCCATAGTCAAGGCAATACAATGACCAAAAAATGAATGAAATACAAACAAAAAAACAACAAAAACATTATATACACCCCCTGAAAAAGACAAAACATGGATAAAAATGCAAGCTATTATACAAGGCACATGCAGACGTTTTTGTCCCCAACTGTAATCTTTGGAAGTGTACCTGAGAGTTAAAATAACAATAAATATGGTGCCACTAACCTGACATGTTCAAACTGTTATAATGTAATGAAGAAAAGCCTAAATGTGTTGTCTGCTTCTTGTTTTTTAGAGCTAGAGGTAGAAAGAGAAACAGACTATGGTGAGGGAACTGCAGCAAAGACACAGGCTCTGAGATCACACACTGGTGACCTCCACACATCCAAGCGGTCACCACACCTTCTGCCAGTACAATGCATAATTTGAAAACATGAAAAATACAAAAATGAGTCATACACCTGGAAAAGAATTAAAGACAAACTGATTCAGTGTGAAACAATCACAGCTGGTAAACTGCTTCTGGCAGCTGAAGAAAGAAGAGATGAGTCTTCTTCTGCACATTCGGGACAGAGACTTAGTGGCCAGTGAAGCAAGATACCACTTCACCTGTTTCACAGACTATACTCAGTACCTTCTAAAAAGACAAATGAGACAACAGAGAGCAACTTGTATGAAAATGGGTACAAGTATTTCTACGAGACTGTGATTGAGGAGAGGCTTTAAAAAGACGAGAAGTGTTACGACTCTGTAGGTTGAACATGCTTTTTAAAAACATTGTAAGAGAAAGGAAGAAGTGGACTGGATGACACTTCCCCCAGCTCCAGAGGCAATACTGGAACTGTTGCACTGCTCTTGTAAAAAAAAAAAAACTGTGTTAAGGGGAGATGCACCTGCAAACTGCATGAGCTGCCATGCACAAACCTGTGTCAATGCACAAACTGTGGCAACAGGTCATTTGAAGATGATGAGAGGTTCCAGGGCCAGCATGAGATGCTAACCCTTCTTATCAACCAGTACTGTGTTTATGTGTTCATGTTATTTGTTCCTGTCAGTGTGTTCCTTAGCAGATGTTTGATGGTGATTAGAATTAGCAAATAATTATTAAAATAAAATAAACTCACCAACAGTGTATGGTTTGACCACCATTTCTCATTGTCCATCATGGGAGTATTACCGAGTGGGAATATAATTAGTCTGTTAGTGCTTAATGATTTAAAATTTCACACAACTGATGTGCCATTAAGCTGATTAAAATACAACTTACACTTAGACAACAAGGTTCATGTTGTATCAAATATTAGCCTAACTACTAAAATATATGATTATACTCAGAGTTTCCCCCAGAAAACTTGCTAAGTCTGGCGTCTGATCTGGGGGGGAGCACAGAGCAGAAGGCTGCTCTGAGCTCAGCTCACACGCTGACCACTGACTACGAACGACACTTAGACTGATGGGGGGCAAGTAAAGTAGTACGGTAACACCAATAAAATACAGTAAATAAACTAACTAGTAACGTTAATTATACTCACACACTGTGAGTGTGTGGTTTTTCAGCTGCTAAATTACCACACGCTTGACTTCCAACACTTTGGGTTATTCACATCATGTTAAATGAATAATGTAATATTGATTCCATTAGAATAGTTAGCGATATTGAAATATAGATTCAGGTCTCTTGAGCTTATTTGACTGATTAAGTGAGCCCAAGTTGTTAACACTGGGTAGGATTTTAGCTAGGCTAACGGTTAGCGTTACCTTTACAAATTATAAATGTCACCTTGCCAAAGGTTTCACATCAAATAAATACCATAGCTAGCATTAATACTTACCTACACACGTAGACGCTGCTTATTTAGTTCAAAATATTTCATGTAGTTTTTCCATGGCTGTATCTCTGTCTCCACTTCGTATCCACGAGTTGGATTTTGAGAGCAGCAGCTGTTCTTCGCATATCTACGCCTGATTGGCTGAACAATGTCACGTGATTTGTACGGTTGTGTGCCATTGGTTTAGCTGATATAGTAAGCTGCAGCGTTTGCCTGCAAATTTAACAAACTTTAAACTATGATTATGGAAAAATGTGCAAGAATCACAAGTGCCAACAAAGAAAATCTGATTAAGAAAAAAATAAACTTTAAAATGTAAAAGATCCAGGTCCTCCCTCACTAGGGATCATTATTTTTCAAAACTAAAGCAGATACGCGGCCTCGGCCCACCGCCTAACTCTGTTTGTTCCCCATTGCACTGTCAGTTTTTTTATTTTTTTTTTTTACTTTTTACTTTTTCAGAGCTCTTATCTCAATGCTATAGCTTCCTTTTCCTGAGTCCCTGACTCGGTCTATCCTTGACAAATAGCAGTGATCTTGTTTTGGACCCTGGCTCAAAATTCACACTTTTACCAGTTTTACGCACAAAATTCGCAGGAATTGAACCTGGTCTTATTTTGCCGCTACAGCCCCCTGACTGTCTTCGACTGTCTACTTTTACAGTCCCTGTCTTCGAAATTCCAGACCTAGGACAGTCCCTCGACCATCCCCAAAGTCTCAGACTTGTTATTTTTACAGTCCCTGACTGTCTTAGGAGTCCCTGACTCTGTATTTTACCGATGTGGTCTTGTTCTAGCCCTTTCAGCTGAACTCACACTGTACTTATTTTTACCCGGGTATATGTATATTTTTACAGTAATCTCAAACAGTGGTGATTCTAACCAAAAATTAATCCCACAATTAACCTCTTACTTAGGAGCAACAATACTGGCCCTCAGAATCAGGAAGAGATGATCAAAAATGGAAATTCAATGTCTCACCGGTGTTGTCCTTGTGCAGATCGTTGCAAAGTTAGCCACAGGCCCCAGGACGTCGGGTCCTCGTCCCTTAATTTTGATTTGTGAGGTAGAGGATGGGGTTGTCACCCGAGGTTCAAAAGGGTTTTTTTTCCCAACGGCCTGGTCGTCCGGACGGACTCTCGAACAATTCTACTTCTGACACCAAATTGTTGTGGAAATATTCTGTCAGGATGTTTTAATTTCCACAGGGTTCTTTAACTACACAAGAGTCCGGTGAATAAACTTCACTGATTCAGTTGCCCAGAAGAGTTACTCTTTTATCTGTCTGCAGAACAGAGATGAGATTTCAAACACATACTGTAGCTCAAAGCGTTGTCAGTGAATGCCCATACAGAATGTCAGGAAAAACAGTATTTATGCACTTCTGATACATACATGTGTGCATGAGTTCTTGCTAACAGGCAATACCATCATAGTGAGAAACAAACATGCTGTATATTTTAATGTAGGCAGAGTCCACATGTTTATCAGGCCTGACGGTGAGGAAAAGGCATCCTGCACACACACTGTTCTCTGTGAAGACTAAACAAGATAACTTCTAGCAACATCATCATGAGTTCATACATAACAGCTTCTGACACATTCTGCTCCCACAGCTGTTTAAATTTGTATCACAAAATAAACAAACCCTTGTAATTTTAATAAACTTGTAATTTTATCATTGTTAATAATTAATAATTTATTAAAATCTAAAGCTGTGTGGTTAATGCTACAATTACTTATGTAAAGAAACACACAAAATAAAGAAACACCTACAGCATATTCATATAAAATAGCGCCGCCAAATGATTATTTTTTAAAATCACAGAATTTTGACAGTTAACTAATAATACACCAGCAGTTTTACAGATCATATTAACATTGGTTGAATGATCAATGATGTCAGTTGACAACAAGCCAACCAGAGTTTGTCTCTTAGACCAGAGTCTTCATGATGTTGACTGATCTGCAGTCAGCTGACACCATTTAACAAGCCCTGTAGTTAACTTCTTCATTTAGTTTCATCCTCAGGTCTCTGGAGACTTGATCACTGTTAAATAATAGATTTAGACTGTTAGCCGTTAGCAACCATCTGAATAGTTGCACAAATATGCTGAGCTTGTAGCATGTTTAGCTCATAGACACTAACTCAAACTGGAAGTACTTAAGTGATATTTTAGTTCAGTTTTTCATAAGGTTCATATTACGTTTGATGTCACCACTGAGCTGTCTGGGAGTTTTTCAAAATAAAACTACCCATTCAGAAGTGTATTCTAGTTCTTCTCCATGACTGCAGAAGGAAGCAGCTGTGCTGTTCAAATGGTACAGTGAGTGACAACAGAGCCTCTCCTTTAATGTGAATATATGAAGTGTTGGAAATGCCAGGGATTGAACCCAGGACCTCATACATGCAAAGCATGCACACTACCACTGAGCTACATCCCCCATGGTGTCATGTCAAACCACCATACCACCAATCACGTTTGAAAAGTAGGCCATATGTGACTCTTCTGCTTAATTTCAGATAATATAAAAGCAACACTATACTATCACTGGAGGAAAAGGACTGTGATTGCTGGGAATCAAACTCAGATCATCTGCTTGGAAGGCAGCCATGCTCACCACTATACCACCATCATGAGTCAAAAAGACAGTTTCCACAAAGTCTGCAATTTATCTGCACAGTGAGACTAAAAAAGTTCCAAAAACATCCTGCCTCATCCCAGAAGGTTCTGACTGACCACAGACCAGTTGCAGTGACTTCACACATCATCAAGGGCTCCTGCTCCATCTTCTCAGACCCCAGGTTCACCATGCACTCAATCTACTGTTTGAATACCAGGAGAGGATGGGGTGAAATGATGTCATCCTATAACAATCCCAAAAAAATTGAGAAAAGATACACTATATTGCCAAAAGTATTCGCTCACCCACCCAAATAATCAGAATCAGGTGTTCCAATCACTTCCATGGCCACAGGTGTATAAAATCAAGCACCTAGGCATGCAGACTGCTTTTACAAACATTTGTGAAAGAATGGGTCGCTCTCAGGAGCTCAGTGAATTCCAGCGTGGAACTGTGATAGGATGCCACCTGTGCAACAAATCCAGTCGTGAAATTTCCTCACTCCTAAATATTCCACGTCAACTGTCAGCTTTATTATAAGAATGCGGAAGTGTTTGGGAATGACAGCAACTCAGCCACAAAGTGGTAGACCACATAAACTGATGGAGCGGGGTCAGCGGATGCTGAGGCGCATAGTGTGAAGAGATCACCAACTTTCTGCAGAGTCATTCGTTACAGACCTCCAAACTTCATGTGGCCTTCAGATTAGCTCAAGAACAGTGCACAGAGAGCTTCATGGAATGGGTTTCCATGGCCGAGCAGCTGCATCCAA
>MU838935.1:0-24488 GCA_029721515.1 Synanceia verrucosa | reverse complement strand
TCTGTGGTTTGCTAGCAAACGTAGTTTCAAGAGGAGGAGTGTAGTATGTGTGTGGCTAATTTTTATGACATTATGCTAATTTTGTCAGAGGTGAAAAAAATAACATCTTACTGGAAATCAGTCAGTTTTATGTGCAAAGTTCACAATGACATTGTTTCAGAAGACTTGAGTTTTCAAAAGAAGGGATGACAGATCTACATCTAAATTATACATTTCCCTGCTTTTATCAAGCTTGATGACGAACTGTCAGTTAACTTGATTAATTTCATCTCCTCTTAAAGTGATTGATATTTAAATTTGCTGTTATATTAGCATTGTGTGTAAGCATGTATTGCGATCTTTATCTTGATTATGTACTGTACTCCTATAGCGTTAGCTTATAGCCGCAGCAGCAGTTTAACAATGTATCCATGGTAACCGGCAAATTTCAAGACGTGTCATTGGACAATAACTACGACTACGTCATGCATGTCGGACCCCGAGCATAGCTGCCCGCGCAGTTAGCCGTAACCCGTAACCCAGACGCCGTTACCGAGAAACAAAAAATGTGCAAGAGGTAAGAGTGCCAACAATTTTTGTTTCATTTGTTGAAAAATGAAGATGTTGTCCACAAAAAAAAGGTCCTCCCTCAGTGGGGATCGTTTAAATACACAAATTCTCCCCTTGGCCCACCGCCTATGAGGGGACCTGGAGAGCAACTTAGAAAGCACCGTTTATTCTTTTCTTGTCTCGGTGAGTGGCACATGTTAAAGCAGCCGCTACACGTGGCGCAGTAGAGTTAGCTTAGCCTCGTGGCCTCTTTGCCACTAAGTGTACTGTAAGTTGTTGTATTTCTTTATTTGTAGGGAACAGAAGGGAACATTTGGGTGTGCATAATAAGTATGTGTGTAGCTACACTGTGCACAGAGCTAAGGGTAATATTAGCGACATCTGAGTTATGAGATTAGCCTTCTTGTGCTGCTTGCATTAACAACCACAAGGTGTGAGTGTTACTTACAATATTCATATATAGTGAATATTTCATTCATTCATATGGTTTCCAAGCCATTAAAATTGTAATTTAATAGTATTGTTTACATTTCAATATTAAGTGTTAATATTATGATGCTAGTTAATGTCATGATGCAACAGTAATCCTTTATTCATGGCTTAAGTACTGAGTTGTATTATGTTTTTACATTGATAAGATTCACCTGTACAGTTAAGGGAATAAGAATGTTTGCATATGTTGTTATATAAGTTGTGTCATGTTACATAGGCTGGGTTTTCTGGATACCCTTGAACTTTGGATCTGGATTGGAATCTCTCTCTGATGAGGGGGATGGCGAGCTACCCGTGATGAAAACCTGGATTGAGGAGCGCTTCCAACATTCATCTGCCCTGCTGTCAGTGTGGTAGGACTGTAGGGGAAGGACCTCAAAGGACAGTTGGATCTAACGATTGGAACATTCATTTATTTCTTTTATTTTCAGGGTGCACCCATTTCAAAGGACAGTGTTGTAAATATTTTGTGTTCTAATACAAACATTTTCATTTAAATCTACCTCTGTGTTCTGGTTGCTTATTGTGATGTCTGATTACTGTCCATTACTCCTCCCTATGAATCTGGGTATACTGGTCCAGTGTGCACCTATTCTACAAGTGGGTTACATTGACTTTAAGACTCTAAGAATTAATGCAAAGAAGATAGTAAATGAAAAACATGAGAATAATTACATATGAACAAGGACAAAAACCGACAAAAGACTAAATGCAAAATAGAAAACTGGACTGAAAGTTCAGAGAACTTGTTGGTTTTGGCTGTTAATCGAAAGGCTAATCAATCCCACCTAGAAACGATCGTTTATGTATTTAATTAATGAGGTTAAAGCTATAATCTGTCATGTTAGAAAGCTAGCAAAAGAGCTAGTAAGATTTCAAAGTGGCTCTTCCTCTCAGCCTCCTCTAAGCTCCTCCCCCTCCTGTCAGTATTCCGTCCAAAGCCACGCCCCCTCAAACTTGAACATCTGACAGTAGGATTCAGCAGGGAGAGGAGAGCTGACTAACAGCCCGAAAGAAGCTCTGCTACTACTTTGTCTGTTTTACAAATAACACCCAGAGGCACAAACACACACACATACAGTATATATGCGAATATACTGTATATACTCTTGTGATCTCCATGATCACCGCAACTCCACCACCCCTGCAATACCGCTATCTCTGCATTGTTTTGTGTTTTCATTAAGACCAGACCAAGACCATTAACACCTGCTGAACAAACTTGTTGCCAAAGCCTTTTTTTTACACCCAAACTGCTGGACAGAAGCCCACACCAAACTTAATTTCAGTACAAGCTCTGAGTCGCTGTGATCAGGATTCGAACCTACGCGGGGGAAATTCCATTGGATTTCAAGTCCAACTCCTTAACCACTCAGCCATCACAGCCGATGGTGCAGTGATTGTGTGTGTGCTCACTGTCTCAATCATCCTGGACATCAGTATGAAACCTGGTTGGTTTTCTCCATTAACACTTTCCATAATGTTTCATCAAACAAGACAGAAAGGCGCTGTTTTGTGGACAGCCATGGAATCACTGCACAACACCCCAAATTAGTGGAACAGCTTCACACATCACCATGGATGTCATACAAAGATGCCAAGTAAGTTTGCATGAACAAGGAATTCAACTCGGTGACTTGGTACATGACATAGAAACATTAACCAACAGACACATAAACATGTAAAGATAGTGGAAACGTGATATTACACATGTTGATGTTATCTTGTTAGCATTCATAACAGATATAAACAGTACAGACAGAGATATAAAATGAGTTTTACTTGTTTCAATAATGTGAGTAAACATGAACATAGAGATGCATTTGGAACTTCCCATCATTAATTAGCATCCACATGAATGCTGTCTGCTTACATTTAAGGCCAATTTTTAGTACTCCATAAATTGCTGTACATGCACACAGAGCGCCCTCTATGTTGCCGGAGAGACTGTCGAAAAGCCTCTCCATTCTCTCCAGGAGCATGAAATGATTTTTAACTGTCCATCACTCCATCAGGGGAAAACCGAGATGGCAAGGGCTGCGATTGGTCCTCTAAAAACATCACTCCCAGAATTACTACTCTCTCCACAACATACAGTAGGAGCCATTCCCATGTTTCCATGACTGGTCCATGAAGATAATGTATCCTCCGCAATGACGTAGTCAGTGCAGCCCTGACTGGTAACGCCCCTTTAAGAGCCTGGGTAAAAACCAGCTGCAATCCCTCATTTGTCCACAGGGAGGAGCAGTTATTGTCTCCAGGCTCAACCCAGTCTCTCATCATAACTGTACATTGGGACAGTGCACAGTACAAAAATGATCATATTCTGCCTCATTGTTTCTATATGAATGCAGCCATGTCACGTGACTTCAAAGTTTTTTGGCTGAAATCAAATAACTTGGCTGCATTGCTGTTATTATCCATGGAAACTGTCATATTTGAAGATACTTTCTGAATTAAAATGTGTTTTACAAGGCAAAGTTTCCCCAGGAAGGACTTTGTTTACAAACTGCAGCTAAAACACAAGCTACATACGGGAAAGATTTCCCGTCGATGAGCTCCCGTCATATTGAAGAAGACCATCATGGAATATTTTGCTGCAACGTCAGGAAACATATTGGATGTGATCATAGCTTTTTCCAATTATCCAAACCATGCTGTTGTGTGACTAGGCAGAGCCCCGGCAGATCATCATCTGTCCTTAACTAAGCATTATAAAGTTCAAAACTATACATTTTTTTCTATTGAAAAAAATATATTATGCGCTCGGTGAGGCTCTCCAACAGGCTCTCCGGTGACAAAGAGGGCTCTCCATGTTAAGCTTTTTTTTTTTTTTTACTTTTACAATGTCCATGTATTCATTAATATTCCCAATATTTACAGTGAAATACAGAAAAATGCTGCAGACATTTTCTTTATCCCACTAGTTTAATAAATGATGTTCTTCAATAAACTTTGTGGTAAAAGAAAAGCTCCTGTCAGCCTCAGTGCCGTTTCAGTGATCACATATTATTCTGTAGCTTTGCCTTGGCTGGCAGGGATACTGTCTATGATATTTCACTATTCAATCATTTCCCTGTGCTTTTCGCACATCTAATCCTTTGTGTGAGTGAGTGTAAAAATTGTCCACCTTCCTTTGAGCACTCTACCATTTGAGCTAATTCCCCCATACGGAATAACTCCCATGTAGCTCCACCTAGCTCGTCTCATCCCATGCTTTTCCAGACTCTTGAGATCAATGTAAAGACAACTGCAAGGTGTCCCACACACATGGATTTGATTCCCATCTTGATGCAGGCAAGTTTACATGGTTAAGGTGTTGGACTGCTAGTTTTTATGCATGTAAAATGAGATTTTGGAGAGTCTCTCTGCTTAAAGGCACACGTAAATAAAGAAATGTAAATAAAGACATAAAAGATATAGAAAGATAGAAATATAAAATATAAAACATTTTCCTGGATTATCTGTGGAATCTCTACATTCTGAGTGATGTCACTGTAAAACCACAGAATATTCTGATAACCTCATACAGATCCATATGCTCATGAAATATACCATTCTTACCATAGATACATCAGGTGATTTCATTCCTCTCTGTGATGAGAGAGAAGGAAGGTGTGTTCTACTCCTGAATATCTGAGTGAGCTGAAGGTCACATGTTCAATCCCCACCTGTGGCAAAGATGGAGAAAAGTGTCAGGTAAGGTGAACAGTGGGACTCCCAGGGTGACATGGTGAGGTGTGATATATGCTGTTTTAATTCATGTTGCCATTTTTTTTCAGTATACTGAACCAGCTAGCAGCATGTGAGTACGAAAGCAAATTTGAGAAGCTGTGGTGGCTGAGAGGTTAAGGCGTTGGACTTGAAATCCAATGGGGTTTCCCTGCCCAGGTTCGAACCCTGCTCACAGTGCCATGTTCAAAGCACATCTTTGAGAAAGTGATACTTGTCTATATTCTTGCTCTGCAGGGGAGTGATGGACAAATAAAACAACTGTGATATTCTTTTACTCCTCTTGATGGTGCTCTTGGCTTAAAGAAAGAGGCGAGTGTAATGAAAAATTACATTTCTATTACATCTTAAAAGTCCAAAAATATCACAAGTGCTTCATGAAGCTTCACTACTGTAGGGTGATTCTGTTGCCGTATGTGTTGTTTGTGTGACAATAGAGCAAAGACATTCAAACAAAAGGACTGAAATGTGCCCTTCCTCGAAAATGAGGAACATGTAGTACCGCTCCAACAAATCAAAGGACATGAAAACTTTGAACTTGTTCAACTCACTGTTGATCATCTTTTTAGGCTCAGTCTAACTGCAAACAATGAAAACTATGACACTGGTATCCATCCAACATTTACACATTCAATTGATGATATCTATTAAATATTGAAAAAAAATACTTGACAGTATTTAAGACATGAAAAACGTTGTTGAAAAATAAAAGTATTCTGATCAAAACTTCACTGTTTAAAGAGCAGCTAGGAAGACGTTCTATGTGTCTTTAGGTTATGTCTACATGTTTGTGTTTATATGCAGTATATTTTTGTGATGTCACCACTGATGGGTTCATTGTGATTAAAGGTCCCATATTATTCAGTTTTTTGGCAATTTTATAGAGGTCTCAGACTTCCATCAATATTGTATTCAGTGTATCGTGTATTACCCCAAACTCAGCCCTGGTCCTGAATTGCAGCCAGTTAAAAATCACTGTATTGAGCTCTGCTGAGAACAGACTGTTTCTGTGTCTGTACCTTTAAATAACCCTGAGCCGTGTCTGACCACGCCCCCTCTCTGGAGACAGGAAGTGGCTCTTGCTGGCATTACTGGGAGATGATGTTTACGTGTCAGCTATGGTAAGAGACGCTGTAGTTCAATGTTAGCAGCTTGAACCAGAGTGTGACCCAGAAGGAGAGCTTCCTGAACAGGTTCACACTCTGTAGCTGCAGCAGGACGTTTCTGAACGGTGAGTTAAAAATACTGTGTGTCTGAATGTTTCTGACATGGTTTCTATGTGTTGTTACTGTGACTAGCTTGTAGCTAACGCTACAACTGGATAGGTGCTCCTGTGGAAACTGTGCAACCATGTGAATATTAGCTGTTAGGAGATACTACAGGTAGCATCTCATTGCTAAACTGAAAACTCATTTGAGGCTGCTGGTGACACTTTATGTACTTGAAATACTAAAAATGTCCTGAATACATCCTGGTATTTGTCTTTAGTTATTTATATTTTTTAATGTTTTGGTTTTGACATTCTTTTGTACATGTGAGAGCAACACCTGAAACAACAAGTTCAAAACATGTTGTGTTTGAAAATGAACTCTTTGAGTGCCAGTTTTTTTTTTTTTTTTAATTAAGCATATTTTATTGAAGTATTAATGTGTGTATCCCATCCAAAGTATAATATGAACATATTTCTGAATGGTCAGTGATTACCAAGTTCTTCGTTGTTCAACGTGACTCAGAAGGTTCCAGGTGACTCCTTCACTATTTTATTAAAAACCTCTGCGTCAACTTCTGTGTCAGACTGCTCATACACCTTCATATCTAGCTTAACAAATGCTTCATGCTATCAGTTAAGACATACTGTATCCATACAGCTACATGTAGACCATATCTTTTTTCATGTTTAGCCTTCATGTCAACTTAGCTGTATAAACACAGATACAATAATTATGTACATATATAATAGGAGGGGCAATTTCCCCTATTTAGATGTTACAGTCAAGGCAAAGACCTAGCAAGTAGGCTAATTAGCGATTAGTTTTACTCGTGATTAGCATACTAATAAACATGAATTTGGTTGTAAAAATGTTGCTATAAGACAGGCAGTACATTACCATAAGACAGACGATGTTGCACTAAACATTTCAACCATTTATGACAAATATTCTGTCACTTCACAGGCATAAACAGAAGGTAGAATACAGATAATGCTAGCTTGCTAAATAATGACAAGTTAACGTTACCTACCGTCTCCACGGGCACAATTCACCTTCATGCAGAGACAATTTTATCTTTGCATTTATTTGACGCCAGCTATGTATTCTTATCTCAGTCAGCAGCCTTCAGAAATAATACTTAGCTAACATAGGTCATCTTATCTCAGTGAGAACTGTTAGCAACTGTGACTCGATAATATCATCGAACAGAAGGGTACATGTTGCCAACATCTCCTCAACCGACAACAATAAAACTATAAAAACCATGTTCAGTTGAAAAAAAACTTGTTAAAGATGTTGCCAACATGTGAATGTTAAGGTTACTTACCCATCTGTGGCGCCACTCTGGAAAATTCCCTCTGCAAGCAGAGATTCAAGCTTTTTCTACAGTTTAACACGCTGTAGAGTTCAAATTTACACTGCATGTCTGGATAAAAACTGACCTGCTTAGACTCTCTGTCTGTTGTTAACTGGACTGGTCACTGGACACTAGACTGATGTGTGTGTGTGTGTGTGTGTGTGTATACATGCATTATGCATTAAGATACATTAATGTGTAATAATGCACTCATTGATTTTTGACAATACTTAGTTACTTTGCGGTTGCCCGGGTAACAGAATATGCAAATGATAATAGAAGGTACAGTACAGATCAAAGCAGATTAGAATACAGATCAAAGCAGATTAGAATACAGATCAAAGCAGATTAGAACAGAACGGAACACAACTGAAGTGTTTAACAGAAGACACGCTGCTCATTTCACCTGAGAAAGTGAAGACAAAACTTTTGAGCTAGCTGATCCATCAGTTATCGGCATCAAGTAAGTACACAAATACATAAAGTAAAGCACTCATTAACCAGCTATTATTATTATTACCAAAACACATTTCACCAATGGTCTGTTAGCTGTCAATACAACACTGTTCTACAAAATGTCTCAAATTTTAAAGTACCTGCTCCAGTTCATATTGTATCATAAATTATATTATTGGAGTATTAATGCTGATACATCAACATGTAAGCTGTATTTGGGGACTGGAGCCTATCCCAGCTGTCTTAGGGCGGAAGGCAGGGTACACCCTGGACAAGTCTCCAGTTCATCACAGGACACATAGAGACAGACAACCACTCACACTCACATTCACACCTACGGTCAATTTAAATTAGCCAATTAACCTAATCCCCATGCATGTTTTTGGATGGTGGGAGGAAGCCGGAGTTCCCGGAGAGAACCCACGCAGACACGGGGAGAACACAGTAAGGCCCCGGGGCCGGGAATCGGAGCTGGTACCTTGCTGTGAGGTGACAATACTAACCACTGCACCACTGTGCTGCCCCCAAAAAATGTGCATATGGTGTTTTAATATCAGATTCTGAAAATCATCTTCTTATTAATGTTTGTCTCAGGTACCATAACGTTCAGACAGAGTGAAACACCAGTCATTCCTCTGGAGTAACCGTATGGAGACAGCTGACAACATGCCTGCCGACGGCATGGATCTGGATGCAGAATTTCTCAATGATGAGGAATACAGATTACTACTTGAATCTCTCTGTGATATATTCGGTGCATCAACTTCGCCTCTTTATGCTCCTATTGATGATTCTGTTCATCAACAACTTCTGGAGAGTCTGTGTGAAGAAATTACTCAGTGCAGCCCCATGGTACCAGCTCCACCTGTCACTGACCAGTCAAGTCACCTGAAGAGTCCTGCAGGTGCTCATAACCCGGGACATGAGGTCACTGTCCACCATCAGCTGGATGAAGTGTGAGCGGAGCACATGCTGGGTGCACCACCCTGGGTGCAGCTCCATATCGCTCTAAGCAGCCAAATACATCCATGTCTACTGAGACACTTAATGTTGGACTAGCTGCTCCCATCATGATCCAGGGACTACAGGACGTCATGCAGCCTGGTCCCCTGCCGCGTCAGACAGGTGCTGTTAGCCAGGGTCAGATCACATTTAAGATAAGATATACAGTAAGATTAGGTTAAGGATAGATATCATAAAAGCCTTCTCTCAATACCTGCATCAAAAAAGATGTCAGTCAGAGCCAAAAGGATTGGCAGAGTAATCAATTAGTCCATCGACAACTATTTTGATAATTGATTCATTTTTCATTTTTTAAAGTGCTTCACTGGTTCCAGTATTTAGCCTGCTGGTCAGACTAATAAGATATTTTGAAGACGTCATCTTAGACTTTTGAAATCGTGATACAGACCAAACAATTAGCCACTATTAATAAATAATGAAAATAATTTAGTTACAGCTAAAGTATCAGTCAGTGCTGGATGCATTAGGACAACAGAATGACAGAAAACAGCCCAGTTCAATCCAGTCTAAACTGAAAATGACATTTTCTTTGAATGGAAAACTCTCCTGATGTGTGCATGAGGCTGTTCTGGACGTGTATACTTTGTCCTGCAGAAAAATGACACATTTTAGAAGTATTTAGGAGATGACTGGTAGCTCTGATGAGTTATTAGTTATCTCAAGTGTCAGAGTTACAGGTGTCTTTCTTTGCTGACTAACCTAGCAAACGTTATCGTTAGCGACTGTTAGCAGCATTGCTAACATTAGCTAACAAAGTAGGAACAGAAATGCTGCTTTGAGGTTTGAAGCACACCAGTTATCACAACATATTTTTGTTGATTTAAACCACTGATCCTGTGTTTTCAATTCATTTTTACCACTTATTTACTGTTAAAAAGTTATCTGTTGAGAGAGACAACACTTACCTCTCTAAGACTCAGAGCGTGAAGCAGCTCCGAAGTGACACAGCAGAATTACGGCTGAGGCGTTCAAGGACACTGGGAGACTGAAGGTGAGGGACGTTGTAGATCATGGCTAACATTACTGTCTTTAAGAGGCTGTAGGAGGCTAAATGTCAAAGCTATTGAAGCTACTGCAACCATATGAAAGTAGAAAAACTAACAGACGGACAAAAAAGACGAGTGTGCAGGCAGACACTGTGGACAGGTGTGGTGGATGTCAGACGTTATTTCATTCAATATTGTGAACGTTATCAAACCCTTTCAATCATTCTAAAGATTAATTTATTAAAGTATTCACTCATTAACTCGACTCTTGGATCTGATGTCAAATCAAAGGCGAATGACAAACATTATGAATAGTAGATTAGATCAAGTTAAATAAAGAATTAATAAATCTCAAACACATTCTATTTCAGTTACCTTTTAAAAACACATCAAAATTAAGGAACAAATATCAGTTATGAAACAAATATAAAACTAGAATAAGTTCTGCTTTTTCCATTTCTTTTCAAATCTTAAAGTGGTGTTAAATGGACAAATTAAACTATGTGTTTTGGTGTATGTTATTGCAGAAGTAACTCTGTCTCCATCTGCTGTTATGAGCTCCTCAGGTCTCTCCCGGCTCTCCTCACCTTCACCAGCCCAGTGAAGGCTGCAGCATGCACTGTTTAACTCTCAGCCGCCTGGCTCTATCCATGGGCGCTGTATAGGGGAGAAAATTTAGGACAGTTCCAAGGGTCCACGACTGATGGGGCCCCAAAAAATAGGTAAACACCAATATAAAATTATTAAACCATCATCATTGAGTATATATACTGTATTTTAAATATAACAATGAAATTAATTATCTCTTTGTTTTTTTGTGTTTTGGGCAGTAAAAGTTAAATATCCCCATTGACCAAAAATACCCATCCATATTGACCAACCCCTCCCCGTATCTACATGAAATGGTTTGGTCCTGCCTTATCAGTGACAGTGCTTAGTAGCACTTATTATGCACCAGAGCTGCAGTGTTCAAAATGTCACTTAGTAAACCAAAATCTGGTTTTCAAAAAAGGAAAGAGAGAAAAGAGAGAGATGAAAGACAAAAGAAAGGATGTCAATCTCTAACCCAGTTTTTCACCAAGAAAGATGGGTAGCCTCGTGTGTGCTGTGAGTGGTATTAATGCTTTTCCTCTGCTGCCAAACCGATGGCCGTTCCCGCTGAGTTCAGTGAAACCCCACCCACTGCCAAGTGTCTCCTGTCAATCAAAGTCACCACCTTTACCAGAAACATGGACGCTATGTCTGAGAAGTTTCTGCTGCTAACTCAGCTGCTAATTCAGCGGCTAACTCAGCTAACTGGCTAACTGTAGACTGTAGTTGTAATGTGTGCTGAGTGTATTCATACCTCTACAGCAGCAGGGGCTGGTTTATGCTAATTTTCAGACCCACCTGTAGCATAAATTGAGTATAAAATAATGGACCTTTCTTATCATGGAGACATTCTGTAACTTTCTCAGTATTTTCCAGGACACTGACACTACCTGGCACCTAAGTGCTAAAGACTTAAGTTTTACGACTGGCCATCTGTGTTGGTTAATTTGTTGATTAATTTTGATTCAATTGGTCAAGTTTTGTTCTGTGGTTTCCTACTGTAGGTTGCTTGGTGTCATTTTACAGCTGAGAGAGGGAGCTTTCACATAGAGAAACTTTAATAAAGTAAAACAAAGCAGGATTAACATTAAGTAATTGCTTCACGTTGCTTTTTCTGGCTCCTCCTATACGGTAAGCGTATTGCATCATTTCCGCTCTCAGCCGCTACTCTGTTGTTTTCTACAGCACTCTGAGCTGCTCTGCCACAAAAATAGTTTTGTTACTGTCTTAATCCACAGTGGTTAACGTCTCGCCGTACATTTGTAGTGTACTAACCCTATCAAGCACTCTAAAACTTCCCCAGACTTTCCCTGTCACTCGTTGGTGTTTTCCAGCGGCTCTTTTCGGCTAACAACTAGCTTCCATAGCCTAGCTTAGCAGCTATCTTAGCGTATAGCCATGGCTTCTCCTCTTCCTTCTCCTGCTTTCTCTTGCTCAGTGTGTCTCATGCTCAGTTATTCCTCTGCCTCCTTTAGTGATAATGGTACATGTAATAAGTGTAGCATGTTCGCGGTTTTGGAGGCGAGGCTTAGCGAGTTAGAAGCCCGGCTCCGCACCATCCAAAGTCCTAGTTATGCCTCCGTAGCTAGCCAGCCCCTAGCCGGTGCGAGCCGACCTAGCGTAGCTCCTGCTAGCCGTCCCCCGGCATCTCCCGAGCAGCCGGGAGAGTGGGTGACTGTCCGAAGGAAGCGTAGTTTTAAACAGCCCACGGCTCACCACCGACCCCTTCACGTTTCTAACAAGTTTTCCCCACTCAGCGACACACCCGCTGAGAAGCCAACCCTGGTTATTGGCAGCTCTATTCTTCGAAACGTGAAATTAGCGACACCGGCAACCATAGTCAAATGCATTCCGGGGGCCAGAGCGGGCGACGTTGAATCCTATTTGAAACAAAAATTAACGTGGAATCGGTGTGTGCTTATGCTAAAACAATGTCGGACTCCGTAGTTTTCTCTGGTCCCCTCCCTAGCTTGGCCTCTGATGACATGTTTAGTCGCATGTCATCCTTCCACCGCTGGCTGTCGAGGTGGTGTCCAGTTAATGATGTGGGCTTCATCGATAATTGGAGCAGCTTCTGGGGAAAACCTGGTCTGATGAGGAGAGACTGCATCCATCCTACTTTGGAAGGAGCAGCTCTCATTTCTAGAAACATGACCAAGTTTATTAGTCAGCCTAACCCGTGACAACCCAGGGTTGAGACCAGGAGACAGAGTTGTAGTTTAACACACTTCTCTGTGCTTCCATTAGAGCAGTCACCCACCCAGAACCCCATAGAAACGGTGTCTGTCCCACGACCACTGAAATCAGTTAAATCCATAGTAAACAAAAGGGGAGTTGAACAAAATAACTTAATAAAAATGAAATCCACTGCTGAAATAGTTAATCAGGACAGGAGAATTAAATGTGGACTTTTAAATATCAGGTCATTATCATCTAAAGCTCTACTAGTAAATGAATTAATATCTAATAACCAGGTTGATTTATTTTGTCTTACTGAAACCTGGTTGTGTCAGGATGATTATGTCAGCCTGAATGAATCCACTCCTCCTAGTCATATTAATACTCATATTCCTAGAGATACAGGCCGTGGAGGAGGAGTTGCAGCCATTTTTGATTCTAGTCTTTCGATCAAACCTATAACTATACGTCTTTTGAAAGCCTGGTTCTTAGTCTTTCTCATCTTAAATGGAAAACAGAGAAACCAGTTTTATTTGTTATAGTGTTCCATATTCTGAATTTCTATCTGAGTTCTCTGAGTTTTTATCAACTTTAGTCCTGAGAACTGATAAAGTAATTATTGTAGGTGACTTTAATATTCATGTGGACATTGACGGTGACAGCCTTGGTACTGCTTTTACCTCGCTGTTAGATTCAATTGGCTTCTGTCAGAATGTTCAGGAACCAACTCACTGTTTTAACCATACCCTCGACCTGGTCCTGACCTACGGCATTGAAGTAGAACATTTATCAGTCCACCAACAGAATTCCTTCCTATCAGACCATTACTTGTTAACCTTTGAATTTTTTCTTCTGGACTACACTCCATCTGGTAAATCCATGTACACTAGATGTTTATCTGAAAGTGCTGTAGCCAAGTTTAAGGATATAATTCCATTAGCTTTTAATTCAATACCTAATATCAATATACTTGAGGGCTCAGACTTCAGTCCTACTCAAATTGATAATTTGGTAGATAGTACTGCAGACTCTCTGCGAGCATCTCTAGACTCTGTTGCTCCTCTAAAAAAGAAGATAGTAAAGCATAGAAAGCTGGCTCCATGGTATAACCCTCACACCCGCAGTTTAAAGCAAGCAGCAAGAAGATTTGAAAGGAAGTGGCGTTTAACCGGTCTGCAAGAGTCTCGCCTGGACTGGCATGATAGTTTGAAAGCTTATAGGAAGGCTCTCCGTAAGGCCAGAGCAGCTTATTATTCATCATTAATAGAGGAAAATAAAAACAACCCCAGGTTTCTTTTCAGCACTGTAGCCAGGCTGACAGAGAGCCACAGCTCTATTGAACCATCTGTTCCCATAACCCTCAGTAGTAGTGACTTCATGAGCTTCTTTAATGAGAAGATTATAACTATTAGGGAGAAAATCAGTCACACTGTGCCTTTGACTGAAACTGCTTTGTCTTTAAACACAGGAAGCATAGGACTCATTGAAGAACTTGATGTGTACTTGGACTGCTTTTCTCCCATAGACCTCCACAAACTGACTTCATTGATTTCCTCATCTAAGCCTTCTACTTGTCTCTTAGATCCCATCCCAACTTCACTGCTTAAAGAAGCTTTACCGTTACTGAGCACCTCTTTACTGAACATGATCAACTTATCTTTGCTGTCAGGCTATGTACCTCAGTCATTTAAAGTAGCCGTAATCAAACCTCTTCTGAAGAAGCCCGGTCTTGATCCAGAGGTTTTAGCCAACTATAGACCAATATCCAACCTTCCTTTTCTCTCTAAGATCCTTGAGAAAGCAGTGTGCAGTCAGCTGTGTGACTTCCTCCAGAACAATAATCTATTTGAGGACTTTCAGTCAGGATTTAGAAAATATCATAGCACCGAGACCGCTCTGGTGAAAATTACTAATGACCTGCTAATGGCGTCAGACCATGGACTCGTCTCAGTACTTGTCTTGTTAGATCTTAGCGCTGCTTTTGATACTATTGACCACCATATCCTGTTGCAGAGATTAGAACATTTAACTGGCATCAGAGGAACTGCTTTAAGCTGGTTCAAATCCTACTTATCGGATCGATCACAGTTTGTTCACATTAATGATGAGTCCTCCATGCAGTCCATAGTCAGTTATGGAGTTCCTCAAGGTTCTGTGCTTGGGCCTATTCTATTTACTTTATATATGCTTCCTTTAGGCAATGTTATCAGGAAACACTCCATAAACTTTCACTGTTATGCAGATGATACTCAGCTATATTTGTCATTTAAGTCAGACGAATCCAGCCAGTTAGCTAAACTCCAAACATGTCTTCAGGATATAAAAACTTGGATGGCGCACAATTTCTTGTTGTTAAATTCAGATAAAACTGAGGTTATTCTAATTGGCCCTGAAAATCTCAGAAATAACCTATCTAATGACTTATTTACTCTAGGTGGCTTTGTACCAGCCTCGAACACCACTGTAAGGAATCTAGGGGTAATTTTTGGTCAAGATATGTCCTTCAACGTCCACATGAATCAAACAGCTAGAACAGCTTTTTTTCATCTGCGTAACATTGCAAAAATAAGGCACATTCTCTCCCAAAACGATGCAGAAAAATTAGTCCATGCATTTGTAACTTCCAGGCTGGACTATTGTAACTCGTTATTATCAGGCTGCCCTAATAAGTCTATCAGGACTCTCCAGCTGGTCCAGAACGCTGCAGCATGTGTTCTGACCAGAACCAGGAAAAGAGACCATATTTCTCCGGTGTTAGCCTCTCTGCACTGGCTCCCTGTAAAATCTAGAATAGAATTTAAAATCCTCCTCCTCACCTACAAGGCACTTAATGGTCAGGCACCATCTTATCTTAAAGAGCTAATAGTGCCTTATAATCCTGCTAGAACTCTACGCTCTCAGAATGCAGGACTACTAGCGGTTCCTAGGGTTTATAAAAGTAGAATGGGAGCTAGAGCTTTCAGTTATCAAGCTCCTCTTCTGTGGAACCAACTCCCTCTTTCAGTCCGGGAGGCAGACACCATCCCCTTATTCAAGACTAGGCTTAAGACTTTCCTTTTTGATAGTGCTTATAGTTAGGACTGATCCAAGGTTGACTCAGGCTGCCTTGGATCAATCCTTAGTTATGCTGCTATAGGTCTAGACTGCCGGGGGACTTCCTCTGACACACTGAGCTTCTCTTCTTCTTCATTTGGATGCCTCCATTAAGTCATTTTACTAACTCATCTCCTTCCCCGGAGCCCCTGTGCTCCCAGCTCCCAGGTGTCCGTGAGCTGAGGCTACTTGTTGAGAAGGAGGTGGTGTCATCCAGGCTTCGTCTGTCCTGATGGTGGTGAGATGGAGAAGAGGCGATGCTGCTCAGGTTGTATCTGTTAGGGTAGTGGAGAAGAGGATGTGTTTCCTCTTCCTCCCTTTAACACATGCTGCAGATTAGGTTTGTGCCTCGTAGTCCCTGCGTGTTCTCATCTCACAGGTATCCATGGATCCAGTCTACCTGGTGGAGTAGTGGTTGTGCAGACCAGTCAGGCTTCATCTTCTGGTTCTGAGTGACGTGGTGGTGATGAGGTCATCCTGCGGACGTTTCTCCTGTTTGGTGTGGTGGAGTGGAAGATGTGCTGCCCAGGCTTCTTCTGGTTGGCGTGGTGAAGAGGAGGACATGCTGCCCAGGCTTCTTCTGGTTGGCGTGTTGGAGAGGACGACATGCTTCTCATCCTTTGCTGATAGCTTGATGATGCTCTTCATCCCCTTGGACACTCTCATATAATTCTATATATACACACTGTATATTAACTGTTGTTATATTGATTTGGACATTTCCATACAATTTTGTATGTTAGTGTTAATGTGTTTTCATTGTTGTTATTCTGTACTCATGGCATCTATTGCACGTCTGTCCATCCTGGAAGAGGGATCCCTCCTCTGTCGCTCTTCCTGAAGTTTCTTCCGTTTCTTTTTCCCTGTTAAAAGGTTTTTTTTGGGGAGTTTTTCCTTAGTCGATGCGAGGGTCATTTGTAAAGGACAGAGGGTGTCACATCCTGTACAGATTGTAAAGCCCAATGAGGCAAATTCATAATTTGTGATATTGGGCTATACAAATAAAGTTGACTTGACTTGACTTAAGTAAGTTAAAAGAATATCATCTCAGTTAACTTGGTGGATGGGGAGGGACCAGTGGTCACACCCCACTGGACCTTCAACAAAGATCATAAAAAGCCTCAGCTGGTCTGAGCGCTCTCTCTACTCTTCTTCAGTCCTTCAAGTCAGTCAAGTTCTGGTCTTCATCCTCTCCACTGCATCTCTGTTCTCCCTCTCCCACATGCTGGGGGGCGGGGGGGGGGGCACAAGGGCACAGAGACTATGCTGTGGAGAGGAGAAAAGACAGACAGAGAGAGACTGAGATGGAACCATGTCAACCAAAGATGTCCAGAGGTACCCAGAGTTGTCCACAGATGCCCAAAAGAGCCACTGGTGAAGTTCAAGCCGAAGTCGCCTGCAGAGATCCAGCAGATCCAGACAGAACCTGCAGCCACTCCTCACTCCCATCCATCCAGGAACGGTGATATACTGCATATACATCTTACAGATATTAAAGAGTTTGATGATTAGACGCTAAATTAAATGGCCTGAATTTAGGGCTTAATCCAGCAAACTTAATAATATTTAGTAAGATATCAGTAAAACGTTAAACCAATTCTGAATAGTAAATTACTCACAATCTTCTCTGATGCCTCTCAAACTCTCAACTGCTGAACGCCACCAAACCTAAACCAAATTTTGGTAACGGCCTACTTCTTAATTTGGTCTAGATAACCACCACTGAATTTAACTGGTCACATTGAATTAATTAATCAGATATTCATCCTTTGAACTTTGCCTTTGTTTAATCATTCTTTCCATTTTTGTCACAGTGAGTCAATGCCATGTATCTTCCATCAATCTTCCTTTATTCTAGTTTTTATTTTCTGTTTTATTATTTCTGTTAGTAGTCTGGTCATTTAGTTTGTCAAACTAATCATTTATTATTAGTTATTTTCTGTGACAGTAGTAGTCTGGTTATAGTTTATCAAATAAACTTCTCATTTATAAAGAACTTGGTTATTTGATTTGTGTGTGTATATAAAGTAATTGAATCACTGTACACTAGGTCAAGAACTCTGTAGCACCCTGAGATTAAGAGACTCTATTAATTAATGTCAAATTCACAAGTTTTCCCTGTTTTAGCAAAGCTGGGTGGCACCCTGATAATTTCTACTATTAAAGGCAATTTTGGGTTTATGATCAATAACTTAAAGATATTGTTTATAAATACATAATTTGATATTAATTAATGATTGACTAATCTGCTCTACACTTTTTATGCTGCACAAGCACCATCAGCCTTGGACCATCAAAGCATGTCAGGAAGGCCAAGGTCCTGTCTGAGTCCAGCTGAACTCTCCGTGGTGCTGAAACAGGCAGCAGCTGTGGTGAGTTGAACTCTCCGTAGTGCTGAAGACTCTCAAGCCAGCCTTTGCTGTAAACATGATAGGTGTCATAATAGAGAAAAACAACACTGGACAATATCCATCCATCAATTTTCTACCACTAATTCTCACATAGGGTTACGGGGGGCTGTAAGCCTATCCCAGCTGTCTTAGGGCAAACAGGTATACTATAAGTACAAAACAAATATTCACTAAACTAGTCTATATGTCCAGATGGTGCCTGCCCATCTGGAGCAGAATCTGCGCGGAGTCCGCTCCACTGGCAGTCACGCTCGTGACAGCTGAGAGGCACGAGACGCAGCCGTTGACATTCTCGATAAATTGACTGACAGCTCAGCCGTTGAGGTTATTCTTCATCTTTTCAAAGTACGATCAAGGTAGGTGAACAAGACAACACTGACCTTTCACAAAATGTTTATCAATAACTGACTAAATAATCCTAATTTCAAAGTATTTTAATAAAGAAACAAAGGTTTTACAAACACTGGCTGTAACGATAATGGCTGATATCCCACGGAAATGGTTGTTCTACACTGTAACGTTGATGTCCGGATAAACCGTTATCTTCACTGCCTTTTCAGTTAGCCACCTAATTAAGCTCAGAGCCAGTAACGATTTAGCCATGTCACTTACAGTTTTTTCAGGAGTAAATGAGTACTGCTCTCTAATTATTGACTGTGTTTCCATCAATGTTACATCCGACGGAAATAGCTGCGCTACACTATAACGTATGACCAATCCATCCCCAGTTAGCGTCTTTACGTTGAGCTCACTATAACGTTATTGTTAGTTAAAACTGTGAATTAGTAGCTGTACTTTTGTTATTTTATGCTGCCGCAGTAATTTTAATTTAAATGTTTAAAAATTACAATCCTGGGGAACCGACACCCTCCCATTATGTTAGCTTAGCAGATAACGCGAACGTCCATGGTAACGAACACCTAACGGTCCTAACGGCCGTCTCGATCAACGTTTCTCGCGCAACAGTAATGGCCAACTAACCTTTCCAGTACAGTCACTGACCTGTATCTTCACGGCTGATTCAAACTTAAGTGCCTTCAGTACTCCCACACCACAACAACTTCGTCCTGCCTCGTACCGATTCTTCTGTGGTGTGGTTAATGTTACCAGAGCCACCTATTGTACCAGAGAACAACATTAACAACAATCATGATTTCAAGAGCTTTAAATTTGTGCATTTTACTTCTCATGCTGCTGAGAAAAATAAAACATGTCATGTTTGTGAACACATAGGAGGAGTTTGCCTTCAGGACTTTCTGCCAGAAATGTTCAGATCATGATTTGGATTCAACTAAATCTTTTCTGGCAAAAAGCCCCGAATGCAAACATTTCCCATGTGCTGCTTGCTATTTAAATAGATTGATGTTACCTTGCTCCATGTAACTGTATTTTGGTATTTCTGTATTTTCAGAATGGCACTCACAGAGATCTTCGGGGCCACAACAGCCCCGTACAAGCGCCTACCTGCAATCACTGTGAAGATTTTGGCCGTGAAAGAAACCCACAGGGTGAAGAAGTGGGAATTTGTTGATGGGGAGGCAAAACCAGTCACTATTTTTACAAACAAAGTAGCAGCCATCACAGATGGCAAAAATATTGTAAAATTCACTGCATTTGAGGAGGTGGCCCAAAAAATAAAACTTGGCAAATTCTACGTAATTAGAAATTATGGGGACAATAATTACGGGGGGAAATCGATGCTGTCACAGCGTGATACTGCAATTTATATAACTGCCCCATCTGAGGTGGCAGACCACCTGGAAAAGGAAGGCCAGCTACTCCTCCAGCCACCGTCACCACTCATCCCCATTAGCTCTCTCAACCCTCATGGGGATGAGTTGGTCACAGTCAAGGGACTGATCACAAAAGTAAGTTTACTACTACCACATTCAATCCCAATTATATTTCAAAATTTGCACTGTAGGCTTCCACATAGACTTTGCACAACTGAATCTTGAATTTTTATGCCGTTTTTAAAAATGTCCTTACTCTCACATAGCTTGAACCTGTGCAGCAGCACTTTGCTCCCCAAACGTCACCCGTCCCCAAGAGGGTTGCCTCCCTAAAAAAGGTAGGCAATGGATGTGTTTCTTTAAGACATAAGCTCAATTATCACAATGTTAGATTGCTGAATATCATAAAAATATTTTTTTTCACAGTCATTCAAGTGAAATATGGATCCCCCAAACCTTGCCTCAATCACATTTTAGTAGAAACTAATCACTGCTCATGTAATGTGTTGTCATTGTAGGGGAACTCAGAGGTGGAGATCGTGTTTTGGAGGGAGGCTAACATCGCCCCACTGAAGGTGGGTGTACCCATAAAGACGACCCACACGAGGGGGAAAAGTTCACCTCATGGGTACACCCTCCACTCCACCTTCTTCACAGAGATCAAAGTGAGTAAATTACTGTATTTGTTGTATTGCTGGCCCCTTTAGGATTGGGCTTTTATTGGACATCCAATAATGGGCTGGTTGAGGCACTAATTAATATGTTTATTTTTGATAGGTACTTCCATTTGTCATTAAAATCAATATAAAGGGGTACAGAGAATTGCCCAAAGGGGACATCGAGGTCCTGGATGAAGATGACTGCGCTCATCAGATAACAGCAGAAGCCTGGCACAGGACATACCCAGATGTCGACCTGACACAGGCACCACCATCAACCATCACCCTCGAGTATGAGGGAAGAAAGGCAAACCTTACAAAGGAGAAGGAGAGGGAGGAATGAGCCTTTTTGTCCTCAGACTTGAGGATGATCGAGGTAACCCCCCACCACAAGCATGTCCACACACACACACACACACACATACATTCAAAGAAAAAATTTAATTGTAAATATGAATTAAATTGTTGAAATTATCTAATCATTTTTTTTTAATGAGATAATCAGTTTTTATTTTTACTGCCTCAGATTTCAACTGTTGATTATTATTATTATTATTGTTATTAATATTATTAGTTGGAGTCAGTTAATATTAATTGATGTTTTTTTAAATTGCAAATAATTAAATTGTAAAAATTATATGATTGTTATTTTAATGACATGTTATGATTTGTTTTTATTATATTATTGAATTACATATATTAATTTTATTAAATTATATAATTAGTTATTTTAGTGACTGAAATTAGTTTTACTTTTATTGCCTTAGATGTCAACTGTTTACTATTATTATTGTTATTATTATTATTATCATTATTAGGTAGACTCAGTTAGTATTAATTGATGTTTTCATTTAAATTGTAAATAATAATTAAATTGTAAAAATTATATGATTGCTATTTTCATGACATGTTATGATTTGTTTTTATTATATTATTGAATTACATATATTAATTTTATTAAATTATATAATTAGTCATTTTAATGACTTATAATTAGTTTTTACTTTTATTGCCTTAGATGTCAACTGTTTACTATTATTATTGTTATTATTATTATTATTATTATTATTATTATTATTATTATTAGTTAGACTCAGTTAATATTAATTGATGTTTTTATTTAAATTGAAAATAATAATAAAATTGTAAAAATTATATGATTATTATTTTAATGACATGTTATGATTTGTTTTTATTATATTATTGAATTACATATATCAATTTTATTAAATTATATAATTAGTTATTTTAATGACTTATAATTACTTTTTATTTTTATTGCCTTAGATGTCAACTGTTTACTATTATTATTATTATTATTATTATTATTATTATTATTATTATTATCATTATTAGTTAGACTCAGTTAATATTAATTGATTTTTTTATTTAAATTGTAAATAATAATTAAATTGTAAAAATTACATGATTGTTATTTTAATGACATGGTGACATGATTCGTTTTTATTATATTATTGAATTACATATATTGTTTTATTATTTTATGTGTATGAATGTGTAATTATAGTGACAGTTTTAATTTAAAAAAAATCTTAATCTGGAGCTGGTCATTATTTATGGAAGCTGGGAACAGTTGGCTCCTGCAGGGACACATAAAGGACATTTCTGCTGTGCTGTTAAAATGTATTCATTGGTTCATTTTTGGTAAAACAGCTCATACAGGCTGCTGAAGAAGAATGAAGAGTTGAAACAGCAGGACACAGTGACAGGGCTGGGCAAAATATATACTGAGTTATTTTCAATATGTTCCCATTGACTTCATATCACTGTTTTATGTGTCTGTTATAATTAGTGCTTTGCTAAAAGACCAGTGTGTTAGAGTCCTATGAGACCTCGTCAAACCCACCCAGCCTATGCAGTGAAAATATTTATAACAGGATAGATGGATCAAATGTTTGCCATTTACAGTATGTCACATAGACTGTAGAAACATTGTCAGTCAGTTTATCATTATATCACTGGAAAGTTGATAAATATCACATTCAAACTATAGTACAGTCTTTTTAATCTGACAAGCCAAACATGTCCAAATGATTTTATTCATTATTACTGTTCCTATTTCACTGTTTTAATTTTGGTGCTTTTATTTTATTCTAGTTATTTATTTGTTTTATGTATCCTGTGTACAGCACTTTGATCGACTGCTGTCTTCCTAAATGTGCTATAAATAAATTATGCTGCTGCTTCCGCCTTAACACGGTCCTCTGACGAATGCGCCACAGTAAGTCTAAGTCAGAGTGATGACATTCATCACTCTGCTTCACACTACATGACCAAACTACTAACAGAAAATAATAGAATAAATGATTAAACGAAAGGAGAGTCTGATGAGTGAATAAATGATATTAATTCAATGTGACCAGCTCAATTCAGTAACTGATATTAACCAAATAAACAGCTGAACTGTTGTGAACTACATTTAGTTCAGGTTTGTGCAGCAGCTGAGAGTTTAAGAGTCATCAGAGAAGATTGTGGAGCAGTTTAATATTCTGAGTTTGTTGTATAGATCTAGTATTAATTGGTCCCCTAGCCCTAAATCTGGCCTGTAATTTAGTGGTCTAGTCATCGAGACTCTTTAACATCTGAAAATGCAGATGTATTATATCACCGTTCGTAAACAGATGGAGGTGTTGCTGAGGAGTGGCTGCAGGTTCTGTCTGGACTTTGGCCTTTTGGATCTGCTGGATCTCACGGAGGAGACTTCAGCTTGAGTCGCTTCATCATCTTTGAACATGGTCGGCCGACATGGTTTCCATCTCCATCTCTCTGTCTCTCTCTTTTCTGTGCAGTGAGTCACTGTGCCATTTCTTCAATCCCCCTTTTGTTGATTGAGGGTCTGCTGGCATCGTACCAGTTCACTGCGTCTTCTATTAACAGTCTTTCCTTCTCTTGAAGGTTATTCGTGGAGGCTGGAGTCATGTCTGCAGCCTGTGTCTGGACAGAGGAGCTGCCTCTCACTTTGTTTCAGGGCAGAGGAGCAGAACAGGAGGAGAGATGGTCTGGATGCAGAATTCAGAGTCTTTAGTCATATTTGGAGGCGTTTGAAGGTCTGGAGAGGCTGTTTCATCATGGCATGAGGTGTTTGGCCTGTGGTGACCATCCTGACAGCAGAGCAGCATGTCTCAGTCTTTGGGGCATCAAACCCTCAGATCACATCAGCACTGAAGCTGTCTTGTTTGTAGTTTTATGGTCTCTGTTGAGGGTCCAGTGTGTGGGTTAGACAGGTCACTGCCATCTGAAGTTATCTAAAGTTACATTCTTTGCTTAACTTCTTTTAATGCTATTACTGCTTTGCTTTACTTTATTAGTTCTTCTCTGTCTGGAGGTTTCTCACTCTCAGCTATAGAACGACACCAAACATCAATATGATAGAAAACACTGAAAATCAATTGAATTGAAATTAATTAACCAATTAAACAACAACGACTGACCTTTGATATGATAAACTTTACTTATATGACAACAGACTGAAGAATTAAAGCAGAGGTGATTATTAGGAACGTAATGCTACTATGTGTTGTTCTAAACAAAGGTAAAGGCAGTGTTGGTAATAACGGAGTTAGAGTATAACGGCGTTACTAACGGCGTTATTTTTTTCAGTAACGAGTAATCTAATTAATTGCTTTTCCCATCGTTGCAATGCCGATGCCGTTACTGAGAATGTGAGGTGCCATGTTACTACAATTTGGCTGAATGAAGCGCAAGGTGCCCGGTTTTAGCCACACATCGGCTGCCTGGAGAAAGCAGGGGTGGGGATGATGACACCGTTTTGCGAAGATGTTTGGCTGAGTCGGATCATGCCCTGCTCACGCTGTCTCACTGTACACTCTGACTGCCAAACACAACAAGACAGTGATAATGAAGATGAGCCAGAGAAATTCAAAGGTAGCGTCCTCAAACTGGGAGTGCCAGCACTACTTCTCGCTCATTGAAATTAAATGCAAGAATGTTTATGTTAGAGACAATGATCTGTCCCTCCACTTTCCCAGCATAAGG
>JAQQSB010001066.1:0-24755 GCA_029721515.1 Synanceia verrucosa | reverse complement strand
GCAATGATATTAGCTGGAAATGTCCGCCTGCCGCGTGCATCAGCGTTTTTTACCAAGCCATTTCGAAATGTCCCGGAAGATTTTCTCACGCTGGTGATCGTAAAGCAGCAGGTGGAATGACTCGTCGTAGTAGTGACGGGCTTTCGGAATGTCCTTGGGGAAATGGGCGTAAAAACGATCGACGTTCACTCGCGCGGAGTGAAGATGTCTTTTCCCCCCGCACAGGACAAGGATGGGGCAGCGGACGCGCCGAGCCATGGCATTCATCCCATCGGACATCCTGCCGAGAGAGCAGCAGCCTGGAGGGTGTAGCGCGGGATGCAGCCACGCGTTTTTGCCGCCTGTTGCTCGTGGATGTCATCCTTGGTCACCACGGGCCGTTCGTCTGAGGAGAGTGTTTCAGGGAAATCCGCAGCTCGGAAAAAGAGCGGCGGCCACGTTCACCGCGCGCCGAGTTTCCATCCCGGCAGCTTGGAGCGGATGTCCACGATGGGCGATGCGAGGATCAGCGCGTCTGGTTTTTTACGGCTCGGCGGCGTCTGGTTGTAGGCATGCATCACGATGAGCGACCCCATGCTCTCGCCCATCCAGATGATCCTGGCGCCGGGGTGGGCCTTCCGCACCAGTGCGGTGAAGGTGTAGAGATCTTTCGTCCATTCCCGCTTGCTGCGGATGTCACCGATGCGAGCCTTGTTAGGGTCCATGCCCTGCCCCCGCGTCTCCGGTGCGTAGAGCGCTATACCCTTGTGGTTGGCGCGCAGATGCTTTGCCAGGTTCCCGTAGTCACCCGAGTATCCCGAGATCCCGTGGACACCGATAATCACCGTGTGCGGCTTCGCGGGTGCCCATTTACGGAAACCGAAATGGTCTCCATTATACGAGACGTAGTGCTTTTCCGCAAGGTGGCTGGGCTTTGGCTTGTGGATTCACGCTGAGACGGGTGGAACAGGACACGCACAGCAGGGCGGCCACAGCAGTCGCGGTAAAACACAACATGTAATAGATGACACCGGGACATCTGGAGGCAGCAGCAGGCATGGTCTTGACGGAGGGTGCCCTGGATTTGCCGCGATTGCAAGTTCACAGGCAAACAGGAAACCTGCACAGCGCCCCGATGATAGCTTGATTATTCCCCGCAGCAGTGGTTGGGTGGCGGTGTGCTACAGATCGTTTTCACTGAAATCAGCGCGCGGCGGAGATCTCACGCCTGGAAACCCTTGAGCAACTCCGAGCTCCTCGATGCCTTCAAGGTGACGGAGGCGGATCTCGCCGAGTTGGACGGAGACTCCGCTTCCGGGCAAATGAGCCGGGACGGCAAGACCCTGTACCGGTTCCGCACGGACGACTACCGTATTTATTTTGAAGTGGTGGAGGACAAGGTGATCGTGCACCGCCTTCTGCACAAGAACACGTTTTCGGATTTCCTTTTCCGCTCCAAGATGCCGGTTTCCGAGGATGAGCAACTCGCGGAATCCAAACATTTCTGGAAACTTATAGACGAGGGCAGAAATGCCCGCCGCATGTAATCCGGGAACTTCGATAACCCACTTTATCCCTTTTCCAGGCATGCCCGGTGTGCTAAGAAGCTTGGCGTCATGATGAAGTGGGTAGTCCATACTGTTATTTTCCTGATTGTTGCCGGGGTTGTCATATCCACCTTTGCCGGTGCCGACCCGGAGGATGACTCCCGTGCCGTTTCCCAGCTTCCGGCCCTGATGCTGGCCGGCGTCTATCTGGGGGTGCTCTTTGTCCTCTACATCCTGCCCGCCATCACAGACAAGGCGACCAGTGCCGTGTTAGATTCGAATGAACTGGTGGAGACCGACCCTCTCCATGACGCGCGTGCCGCCTACGCCCGAGGTGATTACGAGGAAGCGATGGAGGTTTACCGCAGCGTCACGGAAACTGACCCCTACAACCGCCTACCCTGGGTGGAGATCGCGAAAATCCAGCACGACAACCTCGAAAACCCGCCCGCTGCGATCGAGACACTCCGCACCGCACTGGAAAGCCACGAGTGGGCAGTCAACGATGCCGCCTACTTTATGGGAAGAATCGCGGAAATCTACAAAGACGATCTCGACGACCAGGAATCCGCCGTCACCATCCTCGAACAAATGATCGAGCTCTTCCCGGAAACGCGCCACTCAGCGAACGCCACCCATCGTTTACGCGAAATGGGGGTGTTGTGATGGGTGCAGGGCGACCAAGCTATTGTCCTGACTGCTTAATCCGCATATAATCTGGACCTGGCAAATCTGATGGCTATAGTGCCGGCCTATGCCAAAGACCGTCCAAATCACCCTGTCCACCGAAGCACGCGAGAAGCTAGAACTGCTCGCCGCCCGGCCGAAGACCTCACAACGCGACGCACTGCGTGCCCGGATCATCCTGGCCTGCGCGGACGGCAACCCGCCCAACGGCGAGGTAGCCAGACACTGCCGCTGCGACCCGCAGACCGTGCGCAAGTGGCGCAACCGTTTCGCGGAAGGCGGCATCGCCGCTCTCTGTGACGCGCCACGCCCGGGCAAGCCGCGCACCATCACCGACGCCAAGGTCGAGGAGGTGCTCACCCGGACGCTCGAGTCCCCGCCGGAGAACCGGACCCACTGGAGCCGCCGCCTGATGGCCCGGGAGGCGGGCATCGGGCGCGACAGCGTCGGGCGGATCTGGCGCACCTTCGGGGTCAAGCCGCACATCCTCGACGGCTTCAAGGTCTCAACCGACCCGGCCTTTGTCGGAAAGGTGCGCGACATCGTGGGTCTCCATCTCTCGCCGCCGGCCAACGCGACCGTCCTGTCGGTGGACGAAAAGAGCCAGTGCCAGGCACCCGGGCGTTCCCAGCCCGTGCTGCCCATGGACCTCGGCAGCCCCGAAAAGCAGACCCACGGCTATATCCGCCACGGCACCACCTCGCTTTTCGCCGCCCTGGAGATCGCCACTGGAAAGGTCACCGGGGAGTGCCACAGACGCCACCGCCACCAGGGGTTCATCAAGTTCCTCAAGACCATAGACGCCGCCTACCCGGAGTCCGTCCATCCCGGCGAAGAACTGCACCTCATACTCGACAACTACTCAACCCACAGCACCCCGGCGGTATCCGCATGGCTGGCCCGCCACCCGCGGTTCCACTTCCACTTCACCCCGACCGGAGCCTCGTGGATCAACCAGATCGAACGCTTCTTCGGGCTGATCACCGAAGGCCGCATCCGGCGCGGCAGCTTCACATCCGTCAGGCAGCTCGTGGAAGCCATCGAGGCCTACATCGAGGAACACAACTCCGATCCCAAGCCCTTTATCTGGACCAGGAGCGCGGACGAAATCCTCAGAAAAATCGGCAAGTCATTCTCCTATGCGGATTAAGCAGTCAGGACACTAGGAGCCTACTACGGGCTGTGGTATTTTCCTGAATTTAAAAATGTACACCACATATGTTGTGTGTATTCTGGGCGAATGCCCGTAAATCCTAACAAAATTGATTGTTCCGGTGGACTACCCGGCGGGTTCGTCCTAGGATCACCCGACCGTCGTCAATACAAAAAATAACGCCATGAACTGCCAAGAATCTACACCCGAAGCCCCGGACTCGCGGACGGTTAGCGGTCGGGTGCATCCGCTTGTTCTGCATGTTTTCTGTCCTACGTAAAGCTCAACCGCCGGCTGTAAACCAGAAAAGCGACCGGGAATGGTTGTAATACCAATCGTTAAAAATTTCTGGTATTATAGGTGGAGATCAGGCGTTTGCACGTCCATCCCTTCAATCGGAATATCTCTCGATAGAACTCGTCTGGGAACCTCTTAGCCCACGGAGAAAAATCAACGTGAAGATACTTGTCGAGAATCTTTCGGAGTGCGTTCCTTTCTCGAGTGTCCTGGTATCCGGTCGCTTCATCAATGAGTGCAATGATGCCCGTCTTAGCCACGGCAATGAGAAGGTTCTCAGCGGCTGTGACATACCGCATCGCCACTTCACCCTCAATAGCCTTGGACTGCCTTGCTCTTATGAGTCCCTTGCAGTAATCCACAATAAGCGTTCCGTCGTATCCGTGAAGCCTTGACTCCGTTGCGGGCTTTGAACTCGAGAGAGCTTCTTGATGGCCAATACCAACTCCTTGAAAACCTAGAGTTAAGTGCGGATGGTCAATATAATGAGCCATTCGATGTCCAATGGTTCTACTTCTCCCTTGAAGTCCATCAGCTCCATGAATGCACGCTGGGAAATAACCCGTTGACCATCTTCCAGCACACTGCACGGAACCCTCCAATCCGCCGATAGCAAGATTGCCGGACTTTACTGCTTTCAAGACACTTTAGAGACATACCTATCAGATACCCCAAAATGCCTGAGCGCGGCAAGTATCTTATTGGGATAACGTAAAGCTCAACCGCCGGCTGTAAAACAGAAAAGCCACCAGGAATGATTATAAACTGTAAACCAGAGCTGGCGTCGCGGACGGTTAACGGTCGGGTGAAGCGACTTGTTAGGCAGGTTTTGTGTCATATCAACCCAAGCACGCAAGGAACACATCAGCACCCTGTCCAAGGCACCCTGGAATATGTGACCTCGACGCCATGCTCTGAGATTCGGCAAATGTGCCGCGAACAAGCAACTGGCCACTTCCTTGTTAGTGACTGAGCGGGATCGGAATAATCAACTGGAAACCCAGCCTGATACCCATGAGAAAACATTCCAACAGGATAGGATTCCGCAGAAAGCATGTTCCATCTGCATCGTGCCTCCATTATCGCCTAACGTGAAGCTCACCCGACCCCATGTCAAGCGTTGAGAACCTGAAATGGTTGTCAGCAGGCCGCCCGTTGCAGACTCGCGGACGGTTAAGGGTCAGTGCAAAGGTCTTGTTAGGCGGGTTTTGTGTCATATCAACTCAAGCACGCAAGGAACACATCAGCACCCTGTCCAAGGCACCCTGGAATATGTGACCTCGACGCTATGCTCTGAGATTCGGCAAATGTGCCGCGAACAAGCAACTGGCCACTTCCTTGCCAGCGACTGAGCGGGATCGGAATAATCAACTGGGAAACCCAGTCCCGATACCCATGAGAAAACATTCCAACAGGATAGGATTCCGCAAAAAGCATCTTCGATCTGCATCGTGGCTCCATTATCGCCTAACGACTAAGCGGAGCCGACCGCCCAAACCTAACCAAATACAGATATGACAACTAAAAACGATACAAACACGCCAGACTCCGAGCCTGCTAGCGGTCGGACTCCCGCGCCTTGTTCTCCTATGTTTTCTCTGGATGCCATCGGGGAATACATTAGCGGATGCGTGCCAACCTTAAACTCGTCAACATTGATTATGAATTTGAAGTAGGAAAACCGAAAAAACTGCACAGAGGAACCAATATGTGCCTCCAGCTAATGACTGAATACCATGAAATCCGATTATATAATTCAGGCGAATGGGATGCCAGGTTAATGGGGCAATGGCGAGAGGCTGACAGGTTGGAATGTGAAAGGTGCGGAAGCCATAATGTCATAATACGCGAATCGGAGAAAGCTCACTTCGACCACTCAACCTATACTGACGGCGATCCTCTCAGGTGTCTGTGCTGCGGGGCCAAGGGCGTTATTTCGGTGTGTGGGCATGATGCTTATGACGCATGGGATGAAGATACTTTTAAGGAGAACGTCAAGGGTGACCCGCCGCCTACAGGCAGCGCCACTCCGCAACAGGGTTGAAGGTTGAGTTAAACAGTGTCATGTCGACTCGGAGCGTGTAGGCGGTTGGTGTCCACCCGCTTGTTCTGGCTGTCAGTGCGTTTTGGTAGGCCACTTTTCGGTTCTCGGCTCCCGCAATACGCTCCAGAATCTCAGTAAGCGGTGTCATATGGCATCCTGTTCATGAGAAGGTCAACGTAATCGGCTGCCTCTGAAGGCGTGTTCACTACCCTCGATGCTGTGACCTCGGGTGATCGTTCACCACCTGGATAGTATGCGACTGAGATCTTTCGTTCGCTCGTGAGACGGATGCCGATGGCAGGGTGATGCGCCAGTGGTGATGTTGATCGCCCTACTCTACGGCAGTCGTGAGGCTCAGACGTCCCATCGATGTGACGGCTGATAGTTGCGCCGCGTAATCTCTCCCTGAAATGAGGCGGATAGTCTCCGCAAGCTCAGGAGATTCGGAGTCCCCCGGCAGCATAGCGAGATGCTGATATTCCGCTTCAGATAGGGATGTCAGCCGCGCGTCCATTTTAGACAGAACGTGGTATAGCTCACCCGGCCCCGGGTCAATGGTGGAAAGACCAAAGACTCCTTCCGCCCCTATCCAGTTCCGGCGTCGTGGGCGGTTAGGGGTCGTGGGCAGTGTTGACTTCGTTCTGCTTTTCCGCTTTATCTTGACCCGAACCAGTAATGGCTACCTCCGAACAGATGTTAAGCTCCGCTTTCCCTTTGAGATTGTAACGTGACAACCAATTAAACCTAGCTAGATCTTCTTTCGTGAGAGGGAATAGAAACAGACTAATTCAATCTCGTCATCCTGGAAACCCGTAAAGTTCCATGTGTGGGAATAGTTCCAATGACGAGCATGTTGCTGAGGATAAAGAAACATCTTAATCGCACCGGAATCCATACCTGGCTTAATTACTAGCGGCTCAGGTGCGCTCCTGTAGTTTCTGACGAGACTCATTCGAGGATAACGATCTAGTCCCGCCGCTGCTGCTTTTGATCTTGAGATGATAGCAAGAAAAGCCACTAATATTCACTGGTTTTAATACATAGTAGGTTTGCTTAGTGTTATTCTTGAACACCAAATAGAAACTAGTCGCATCAGAGCTCAAAGATCTAACCCTGTCTTTGGGTAATGTAGAGCGGAAATAAAAAGCTCCACCCCCTCACCACGGGCTTCTGGAATACACAAAACTACTAACACGAAAACCGCTTTATGTGATTTACTGGTGACACCTTCATAGGTTTTATTTTCTTAGCAGAACGTCATAGGACACCAACCCCATACCGGGGGCGACCGTTGACAAAGGATTAAGTGGTTGTGGTTACGGGAAGACTCGACTGCGCGGCGGGTATGGGGTTGGGTGCTCCGCCTTGTTATGCTTGTTTTGTTGGGTTGGCCAAAAAGCTCTGAATCTTCGATGTGATCTCATCTAAGCTCAGTGAATGTCTCATCTCAATGAAATAATCGCACTGCTCTATGAGAAAATCTCTGTCCATGCCCCGGGATTGCGGCTTCTCCAGAACGGTCTTCGTATGTTAATGCCCATTCCATGAAAAAGACTGTTCTCTGTGTGCATGTCTCCACCTGCGTCGATCCTTGTCCCCGAAACGCTCGCGCTCCCGTAGTTCTAGGCGTTGCATGCGAACATTCTTCGGGATGTCCATGAATACTCCGTAATGAATCGTCGGCAGGGCAACATCCCAAGTCGCGATCGATCCGCTGAGAATCCATTCCGACGACTGGGCTAGCTCATCTGCAAGTAAGCGCCTTCTCTCGTCGGGTGAATACTGCTCTTGAAATGGAGGATCGGAAGGCTTGTGGAAGAAGGAGTCCGAATCCAGAACTGGAATTCCCAGCTTGTCACCGAGTAGCTTCGCAGTGGATGTGCATCCCGAACCTGGACCTCCGCTGATCAAGACGCGCATTTTTTTTTAGCATAACGTGAAGCTCACCCGACCCCATGTCAAGCGTTGAGAACCCTGAAATGGTTGTCCAGCAGGCCGCCCGTTGCAGACTCGCGGACGGTTAAGGGTCGGGCAGCGTCTTGTTAGCGGGTTTTGTGTCATATCAACTCAAGCACGCAAGGAACACATCAGCACCCTGTCCAAGGCACCCTGGAATATGTGACCTCGACGCTATGCTCTCCAGATTCGGCAAATGTGCCGCGAACAAGCAACTGGCCACTTCCCTTGCCAGCGACTGAGCGGGATCGAATAATCAACTGGGAAACCCAGTCCCGATACCCATGAGAAAACATTCCAACAGGATAGGAGTCCGCAGAAAGCATGTTCCATCTGCATCGTGCCTCCATTATCGCCTAACGTCATAGGGCCACCTACCCACTACCGAGGGCGGTCGTTGACGAAGGGATTAAGGGTTAAAATCATCATAAAACTCGACTACTCAGCGGGTAGTGGCTGCGTGCGCCGCCTTGTTCGACTTGTTTGTCTAGCGGCGTGAACGCCTAAACGCAAGACTCAAACAGCCAAGTCCCAGTAATGCTATTGACGATGGCTCAGGAACAGCACTCGCATTAACAAACTCCAATCGTCTCGGCGTTCGATGCCGTATACACAGTTTGGGTGGTGAGACTGCCCAAACCGATCGAGTCAAGAGTCTCTCCCGACCACGTCCAAGAGCCTGTGGGCGTAATAACCGAACCAGGAACAGTGGCGTGATGCACAAAAAGGAATGCTCCTGTATAACCAAAAGAGACTGTACCCGAAAAACTAGAGGGATTAGCGTTTAGGCCAGATGCAATAAATGAACCATCTTCATAACGATCAACGGAGGGAGTCCCAACAAAAAAGGTCGCCAATCGAAATGGATCACCAATGGATCCATCTTGACCAGCACCAATGGGTTGATCATCAAAATTAGGGGATATCGGAACGGTCAATGACCCAGACAAAGTTCCTATAACATCTCCGCCAACCTCAGAAAAGGTAACAGTAACAGCAGCATTCGCTCCCCCGACGAGCGATCCGAATATGGTTATAGCGGCTGTCAGGGAGCACGCTTTTCTTGTTGTTGTGTTCATACAGAGAGTGGTTCTCTGTCCGAACAAAAATGATGGGTCATGGCTTGACGCTCAACTTTTTTGTCGAACGTATAGCTCACCCGGCCCCGGGTCAATGGTGGAAAGGCCAAAAAGCCTCCTTCCGCCCTATCCAGTTCCGGCGTCGTGGGCGGTTAGGGGGTCAGTGTGGCGACTTGTTCTGCTTGGATAGTCTCCATATCAACCCGGGCACGCTGTCCAAGGCAGCGCTGGATACGGATCGACTCGGATTGCTCACCCGTCCCCCCCGGCAATGATCGCGTCTGGTCAGGATCCAAATTATCCCGGCAGCACCCTGTCCAGGCGGCACACGGACCGTGGCTGCGATACTCTTACGCCCCGGCAGGTGTGGCGCGAACGGTGCAACTCAACCCAGCCAGTGATGGCGAATGAGCGAAATCCGAATCATCAACCAGGAAATCAAAAATCCATGGAACACCAGCCAACTCGGAACCCTAACAAGCCCAGGAAGAACGCCTTATTGATCGCAGAACGTAAAGCTCAACCGCCGGCTGTAAACCAGAAAAGCCACCAGGAGTGATTATAAACTGTAAACCAGAGCTGGAGTCGAGCGCGGTTAGCGGTCGGGTGCAGCGACTTGTTAGCTATTTTCGTTGTCTGGCATCAGGAATTCATAGATCGAATCATAAACACATTCAAGGACATCGTCTTCGGAGTCGCAATCCTCTGGGTCATACTCTTCATGCGAGAAATCATAAACCCCAGGAAATATCTTGCCGTCTGGAGACAGCAGGTATCCGCTGTAATCGCCGTTACCCCAATCAATGAACGGATAAAATCTCTGCGCCAAGTCAGGATAATCGTCACAAAACCAGTCTCTCGCATCCTGTCGGCATTGTTCCATCTGACACAAGGGCACTAAAACCAGCATTGCTCACCATCTGGATCTATGCTCCCAATCCGTCAAAGGCACTATAAACATCTATAAACTCTGCTGGCGGAGAAAAAGCAGCATCCTGAAAATGCATCAGAATATCTTCCCTCGAAGATTGATCGCCGAGAAGTAGAGAATAATTATCTCCGTTGTGTGCCCATTCATGGTGACGCTTGGCTATCTGTTTCCAGTCGATCATTTATTAGCTAACGTATAGCTCACCTGACCCCGGGTCAATGGTGGAAAGGCCAAAAGCCTCCTTCAGCCCCGGTATCCGGTTCCGGCGTCGTGGGCGGTTAGGGGTCGGGTGCAGCGACTTGTTCTGCTTGGATAGTCTCCATATCAACCCGGGCACGCTGTCCAAGGCAGCGCTGGATACGGACCAACCCGGATCGCTCCCCGCCCCCCGGCAATGATCACGTCTGGTCAGTATCCAAATTATCCCGGCAGCACCCTGTCCAGGCGGCATACGAACCGTGGCTGCGATACTCTTACGCCCCGGCAGGTGTGGCGCGAACGGTGCAACTCAACCCAGCCGGTGATGCCGAATGAGCAAAATCTGAATAATCAACCAGGAAATCAAAAATCCATGGAACGCCAGCCAACTCGGAACCCTAACAAACTCAGGAAAAATGATATTATTGATCGCAGAACGTCGAAGGACACCAACCCCATACCGAGGGCGTCCGTTGACGAAGATGTTAGTGGTTGTAGTTACGGAAAACTCGACTGTGCGGCGGGTATGGGGTTGGGTGCTCCGACTTGTTATGCCTTGTTGGGCTTGCGGGCGGCATACTTCTCAAAGACTGATCTTATCTGTTCTGCCTTCCTTGGCAAAGCTTGATCTACAGGAAATTCGCCGCACATCTCAGAAATAGAAGCATCCGCGCCTGCCTGTAGCAACAACTCGATCACCTCAATGTATCCACCGCTGGAAGCCTTGTGAAGGGCTGTCTCTTCTAAGTTATCGAGGGAATCCAGATCTGCTCCAGACTCTACCAATACTCTCACAGTCTCAAGGTGTCCTAACTGGGAAGCTGCATGAATGGGGCTATCATCATCTGTAATCCCGTTGGGGTTGGCCCCACGAACTATTAACCAAGAGACAATCTCATGCTGATTGCCCGTAGCGAAATAATGGAGCGCAGATTCCGAGGCACCATATACAGGATAGTCGAGAACAAATGGGTGTTCCCGAAGAATTGACTCCGCCTCGGCAAAGTCAGTCCCAAGTGCATGCCGAAAATCGTATGCATGCTCCTGCTTGCTCGGTTTTTTTGGCATAACGTATAGCTCACCCGACCCCGGGTCAATGGTGGAAAGGCCAAAAAGCCTCCTTCAGCCCTATCCAGTTCCGGCGTCGCGGACGGTTAGGGGTCGGGTGCAGCGACTTGTTATGCTTTTTCATTTAGCTGGTTGAGATAAGCCTGTGCACTTAAGCACGCCTCACGAACTTCATCATCGGAATCTGATGTAAGATCCGCAAGCAGAGAATAAGCATCTTCTGTGTATTGATTAACAACCGCACGAATACATGTAATTCGTGTCTGATGAAATAACCTGTCATCGGCAGCACCTAGCATAACGTATCTCTTCGATTCTGGATTCTGGATTTCAGATAAAAAACTATCCCCCGACTTCCATGAGATTTCACCTCCGCCTGTGTTAAGAAGCCAGTCTCCGAGCAGATGAACAAATGCGTCTGGCACTGCGTAGTAATCATCTTCAGACCATAGTAGTTCGAGCAAGGCATACATGTAGTCAGCCAGCCATTTTGAATCACCAGGAGAACCACTCATGATTTGATCAATCAGGGTGTCGAGGAATCTCGGATCATTGATGTCTGCCAAAAGTATCGCGAATGAATTGGTGTCCTCAATGCTTGAGGGATGCGCAATGATTTCAGCAAGAGCTCGAATCGTGCCTTCAGTGGCATTCTCCCAATCCTTGGATAGTGAGTTGAGCGCATCGTTTCGCGTGTTGAGGTCAATAATACGCTCAGCGATCATATTCTTGGCATAACGTATAGCTCACCCGGCCCCGGGTCAACAGCGGAAAGACCGAAAAACCGCCTTTCGCTCTATCCAGTTCGGCGTCGCTGACGGTTAGGGTCGGGTGCAGCGACTTGTTCTGCCTTTTTGTATGTGACGTAGTATTCATCCATGCCACTTATGATATGACGGAGTTCCAATTCATCACCATTGCGCCTGCACTGCAAGAAGTTAACGCCAAATGCACGCTCCATGCCCCGCTTGGTGTCATTGACGGCTCTGTGAGCGTCCATGATGCATTCGCCACATCCACGAAACGATATGGAGAACGCTCAGGGAAATTTGATGCGCTACAACTGCCATCACTCCGAAGCACGATCTGGCTCGTTCGTGATTCTGAATCAACTCCTGCCGCCTTTAGAAAGCCATATGGAAAATCAGAACACTCCCAAACACCTAACACTTCCTCCAAGTCTGGCTTATCCTTAACAGGTTCACTACCACAACCCGCGAGAAGAAGAGCAGCGGTGGTGAGCGCAGTGAGAATCTTCATTTTTTGCAGAACGTAAAGCTCAACCGCCGGCTGTAAAACAGAAAAGCGACCAGAAACGATTGTAATCTGTAGACCAGAGCTGGCGTCGCGGACGGTTAACGGTCGGATGCAGCGACTTGTTAGCCTTGTATTTTTTCTTGTTGCGCGATGTATTCGTCAAATGAAAGCGAGGCTCCCCCATCTCTCCCAAACAGCCCCTTCATGGTCTTAAGGTAATGTGTATTCTCGTGACCTGGCCTTGAAGCAATAATCTTAACACATCGCCAGCAAATATGATAAAACACTCCGTCCCAAGTCTTATCACCTGCATTGCCAGGACTATATGATACTGAACACGCAATTGCTAATCTCCATAATTGCTGAGAAGATAGCCCTTTCAGATCAAGCCCTGCCACCTCCTTAGAGGTTTTTGGATTCAGATCTGACGTCCGTGGCTTAAACGGATTGGGGTTATCCTTAGCTATTTTGTAGATCTTTTGTTGTAATCCAATGAAGGACTTAATCTGTTCGCTCTTATCATTAGCGATTGCACTTGAGGCTGAAACAGCAAAAATCACGATAAGGGTTGTTAGTAGTGTCTTCATTTTATTATTGGCTAACGTAAAGCACACCGGCCACGATGAACCAGTTGCACTAATTTATAACTTTCAATCGTGTAGAACAGCCGGAAAACCTGGCCAGTTAGCTGCTAGTGGTCGGGTGCTGCGACTTGTTCGCCGTTATTTAATATGTGAAGATTAGCATATTCAAAAGCTGCTTGAGCGGCCTCGTTGCCGATATCTGCAATTGGTATAGGAAAACCAATTGGCCCATTCAAAAAAATAAACAAATAGGTATCTGTCAACAAAACCCTATCGACTGATGACCAGTGAAACTTACTCTCACCACTTGGCGATCTATCGTATAGACCTGATTCGGATAATGTAAGCTCACATGAGCCAAAGTTTTTACTGTGTGACCCTTCGTCGATCATCTTCTCTGAATACCGCTCAACATTACGAGCGAATTGAGCGGGGTATAAAAAGAACCATAGTAAGCCAGCACCTGAAAAAATAACTGTGCTAGTCCATTCAAATCCTGATCGTGTCGTGACGATGCTCCATGCAATTACCATTATAATAGGGAGCATAAAACGAGCTCTTGCTTGAGCTTGACGAAATGTTGGTGAAGCTGTGTTATACTCTCGGCTGAAAGCTAGAACATCCTCCCGGCGCATTTGAAATTGTAGTGTCATTAGATATTTTTTGGCGAACGTCATAGGCCACCAACCCGCTACCGGGGGCGAACTTCGACGAAGGGGTTGAGGGTTAAAGTCATCATAAAACTCGACTACTCGGCGGGTAGTGGGTTGGGTGCGCCGCCTTGTTCGGCCACATTATTTAGGCCTTGGCGTAGGCTTAACAAATTTGATCGGTTCAGTTCTTATGACGATCCACCTCTTGAGCTTCCAATCGCATAAAGTAAATTTCTCGCTCTTAAGCTCCCTCTCACTCTTACCGTTGGTTACACTCATCGAGAGTTCATAACGGCACCTTCTCACCCTTGTGTAAACGGATACAGAGACCTCGATTAGCCAATCCACCCACCGATTCGTTAATGTATGCATCAGGGTAGTGTGTCTAATATGTTTGATCAGCTCATCTTGAGTCATGCTTACCTTCAGTGAGGAAAGAACAAGATTAATCTTAGCCGGAATGATAGGCGCGGGCATTCGGGGCGGCAAACACTGGCAGTGTGTGAGCGATAGAATGATGAGTAGGATGCGGTTCATATTTTTATTGCCGAACGTCATAGGCCACCTACCCACTACCGAGGGCGGTCGTTGACGAAGGGATTAAGGGTTAAAATCATCATAAAACTCGACTACTCAGCGGGTAGTGGGTTGGGTGCGCCGCCTTGTTCGACTTGTTTGTCTAGCGGCGTGAACGCCTAAACGCAAGACTCAAACAGCCAAGTCCCAGTAATGCTATTGACGATGGCTCAGGAACAGCACTCGCATTAACAAACTGAATCGTCTCGGCGTTCGATGCCGTATACACAGTTTGGGTGGTGAGACTGCCCAAACCGATCGAGTCAAGAGTCTCTCCCGACCACGTCCAAGAGCCTGTGGGCGTAATAACCGAACCAGGAACAGTGGCGTGATGCACAAAAAGGAATGCTCCTGTATAACCAAAAGAGACTGTACCCGAAAAACTAGAGGGATTAGCGTTTAGGCCAGATGCAATAAATGAACCATCTTCATAACGATCAACGGAGGAGTCCCAACAAAAAGGTCGCCAATCGAAATGGATCACCAATGGATCCATCTTGACCAGCACCAATGGGTTGATCATCAAAATTAGGGGATATCAGAACGGTCAATGACCCAGACAAAGTTCCTATAACATCTCCGCCAACCTCAGAAAAAGGTAACAGTAACAGCAGCATTCGCTCCCCCGACGAGCGATCCGAATATGGTTATAGCGGCTGTCAGGGAGCACGCTTTTCTTGTTGTTGTGTTCATACAGAGAGTGGTTCTCTGTCCGAACAAAAATGATGGGTCATGGCTTGACGCTCAACTTTTTTGTCGAACGTATAGCTCACCCGGCCCCCGGTCAACAGTGGAAAGACCGAAAAACCGCCTTCCGCCCTATCGCGCCCCGGCGTCGCGGACGGTTAGTGGTCGGGTGCAGCGACTTGTTCTGCTGGTTGTTGATCAAACGGATCAAGCTCACCATCTACTGGTTGTGTGAGTGAATCTGGATTCTTCGACCACTCTCTCCAATCCTTCTCAATCTTCGCATACTTCGCGATAAGGGCATCTTCGTCGACAGCACCAGTCTTAAGACGCTCGATCCACCCCTCGAAAATGGCGGATATAATCCAGTCTGCATGAGCGATGCCCCTCTCCGAAAAATAGTCCTTCAATATTGAACCTTTCCAGAGTCCCCAGTCATTCCGTAGCTGCATTCCAATCTGCCGTTGAACCAATCCCATGTCGATCTCATCGTTGCGGTATGCCTCACGATCTTCTTTGGATGACATTGCATCAAGAGCGTCTAGTGCTTCTTTAAATGATTTAGGAACTTCATCCGCTACGACCTCATTCCTCGTTTCAGCTGGCAAACAGGTAGCAGCATTGTCATCGCAACTCAGAAAAGTGAGTGAGATAAAAATGACAGAGACTAACAACGGGCGCGGCATTATTATTTTGCAGAACGCATGAGCTGAGACGCCCCACAATGAAACCTAACACACTATGAAAACAAACACAGATGCCGAAGCCAAAACACCCCAACCGACTAAGGACGGTGGGGGTCGAATCTCAAGCGACTTGTTAGCCGTGATCCTGTCATAGGTGACACAATAAAGCGACAAGACAACATACTCGAAGTGGTCGATATTGGCCAGCTAAAGGTCTGGCTTAGAAGCACCAGACACATGGTTGACGACGGATATGTTTGCATACCACTAAGCAGTGGGTAGTGAAACTCTCCGTTACACGCACTTTCAAAAAAGGAACGGAATTCATTCCGGCTAACGTCAAACTGAATCACTGAGCCAATGAATACCGAAAAACAAGACCGAAGTTTCCGAGGTTGATTCCAGCGACTTGTTAGCCTGCCCTTTCTGCGGCAGCCACGCAGGCTCGTTATAATGGATTCAATGTCTGTTGCGAGAATTGTTTGCCATCCGCTGACGAATTTGCGGACGAAAAGCAAGCTAAAGATTCTTGGAACAATAGGGCCCCAGACCCACGGTTGATACAGGCTCTCCATGATGCGATCAGCCGCCCTATGGGTGTGGTTCCGCATTCCGCTGAGGAGCAATTCTATGACCCTGATTATTTTTAGGCTAACGTATAGCTCAACCGACCCCGGGTCAATGGTGGAAAGACCAAAAAGCCTCCTTCCGCCCTATCGCGCTCCGGCATCGCGGACGGTTAGGGGTCGGGTGCAGCGACTTGTTCTGCATGGATGGTCTCCATATCAACCCAGGCACGCTGTCAAGGCAGTGCTGGGATACGGACGACCTCGGATTGCTCCCCGCCCCCCGGCAATGATCACGTCTGGTCAGTATCCAAATTATCCCGGCAGCACCCTGTCCAGGCGGCATACGAACCGTGGCTGCGATACTCTTACGCCCCGGCAGGTGTGGCGCGAACGGTGCAACTCAACCCAACCGGTGACGGCGAATGAGCGAAATCCGAATAATCAACCGGGAAATCAAAAATCCATGGAACACTAGCCAACTCGGCAACCTAACAACCTCAGAAAAAATGATATTATTGATCGCAGAACGTAAAGGATGAGCCGACCGCCCTTGCTACGGGTTGCAGCTTCGGAATACCTGATAGCTTCAACGAAGCCCCAGACTCGTGGACGGTTAGCGGTCGGTCTCCATCCGCTTGTTCGACATTGTGTAGGTCTCAATGGCTATTGCAACCTTTTTGACGTGTATCTGATTCCTGTGAGAGAATCTTGTAGCTTTATCTCATTTTTTGAGAAATCTATGATTTTAGCCTGTGTGGAATGTCCAACAGGAATCTCTTTGAGATTCGATGTCTCAATAACCAATTCCAGAAAATCTCCGACAATCTTCCACTTACCGCTGGTGATGTAGCTCTTGCGCTCACCATTGATAACGATGTAGCCCATGGAGCTACATCGCCCACTTGAAGTGTAAGTCGTTCGATCAAGACCAACAACGCCTTGGATTTCTATTCTGGATTCCCAAGTACCGATAATGATCTCAGTTTTTGAATCAGGTAACAACTCGGCTGGCGATTTGTCTTCAATCAGAGAGACTCCGATAACTGCCGCAATCACAACGACGATGAGTATGATGAAAAAGATGAGCAACTTGGTTGCTCCCGAAAATATGGTATTCAGTGTTGTGTTCATACAGAGATTGGTTCTCTGTCCGAACAATTATGGTGGGTCTTGGCTTAGACGCTCAACATTATTGTCGAACGTCCAAGGCTAGCTAACCCCTCACCACAAAAATTATGACTACAACAAACACAGATCAAACACCTAACAACGCGACCGAACCCCGAGTAGCGGACGGTGAGGGGTTAGCTACACCGCCTTGTTCGCTGGATTTGGCCACAATCAGAAGGCTGCTAGATTCGGCAGGGCAAGTCAAAGAACAGCACATGTTTTTCCGCCCGGCAGCAATGGAGGCCATCAGACTATCCGGGCTAGACCCTAAGCCCGCACTGACGATGTGTTATGGCCATCCTGTCTATGCTAATGGGCGATCAAAGTTCGGACTGCATCGTAATCTCAGACCGAAAGTTAGCCAAGCAATACGAGCAAGGTGAAATATCTGAAAAAGACCTACTAAAAATACAGGTATCATTTTCAGCGAACGTCCAAGGCTAGCTAACCCCTCACCACAAAAATTATGACTACAACAAACACAGATCAAACACCTAACAACGCGACCGAACCCCGAGTAGCGGACGGTGAGGGGTTAGCTACGCCGCCTTGTTCGCTGGATTTGGCCACAATCAGAAGGCTGCTAGATTCGGCAGGGCAAGTCAAAGAACAGCACATGTTTTTCCGCCCGGCAGCAATGGAGGCCATCAGACTATCCGGGCTAGACCCTAAGCCCGCACTGACGATGTGTTATGGCCATCCTGTCTATATAATGGGCGATCAAAGTTCGGACTGCATCGTAATCTCAGACCGAAAGTTAGCCAAGCAATACGAGCAAGGTGAAATATCTGAAAAAGACCTACTAAAAATACAGGTATCATTTTCAGCGAACGTTGAAGGACAGCTAACCCCATACAATGAAACCAATCAACCATGAAAACCAATAATCAAAACCGAAGCGGACAACTTACCTCGACCGTGAGACGGTATGGGGTTAGCTGCTCCGACTTGTTCGCTGTTGATAGCTGGCTTAGTAGAGAGCAGGTCAATACTTCATTGCTTGTCACCGCTGTTGTCCTCTTGATCTTCCAAGGCAATCATGAACGTGTTATAGAGCGTCATGTCGTCGGTAAGGTTGATGCCTCTGGAGCTTGCGCCCCTGAGAAATTGGAGTGAAACACCCCCTTGCCGATGAAGTCCCCGATGTCCGATTCAAAGAATGGGTGGGTGCATCCCCTGCCAACAACAATGTCGTTGAATCGCTTCATATAGCTATCCTTGCGGAAAAGCCCGACTCCGGCTCTCTGCATCGATCCCAGCCTGTCCACAGGAGAATCACCATCCACAGCGGCGGCTCTGTCCGCGATGTAACGCTCGGCGACATCCTCGATAATCTTGGTGCGAGCCTTCCAGCGATTGAAGAGCCACGCAAGGAGCGAGGTTATGATGAAAGTGATGACGCCAACAAGGACTCTGCCAGCCAAATCAGAAGTGGTGTCGGCGAGGATCATATTCTTTCAGCGAACGTATAGCTCACCCGGCCCCGGGTCAATGGTGGAAAGGCCAAAAAGCCTCCTTCCGCCCTATCCAGTTCCGGCGTCGTGGGCGGTTAGGGGTCGGGTGCAGCGACTTGTTCTGCTTGGATAGTCTCCATATCAACCCGGGCACGCTGTCCAAGGCAGCGCTGGATACGGACCAACCCGGATCGCTCCCCGCCCCCCGGCAATGATCGCGTCTGGTCAGGATCCAAATTATCCCGGCAGCACCCTGTCCAGGCGGCACACGGACCGTGGCTGCGATACTCTTACGCCCCGGCAGGTGTGGCGCGAACGGTGCAACTCAACCCAGCCAGTGATGGCGAATGAGCGAAATCCGAATCATCAACCAGGAAATCAAAAATCCATGGAACACCAGCCAACTCGGAACCCTAACAAGCCCAGGAAGAACGCCTTATTGATCGCAGAACGTAAAGCTCAACCGCCTGCTGTAAAACAGAAAAGCCACCGGGAATGATTGTAATCTGTAGACCTGAGCTGGCGTCACAGACGGTTAACGGTCGGATGCAGCGACTTGTTAGGCAGGTTTGTGTCATATCAACCCAAGCACGCAAGGAACAGATCAGCACCCTGTCCAAGGCACCCTGGAATATGTGACCTCGACGCCATGTTCTGAGATTCGGCAAATGTGCCCGCATGAACAAGCAACTGGCCACTTCCTTGCCAGCGACTTAGAGCGGGATCGGAATAATCAACTGGGAAACCCAGTCCCGATACCCATGAGAAAATGCATTCCAACAGGATAGGATTCCGCAGAAAGCATGTTCCATCTGCATCGTGCCTCCATTATCGCCTAACGTCCAGCATCAGCCGCCTCTGACTGGTGCGGTTCGGCGTCCTGAGTCTAGGTGCTCCCTGCGGAGCGATCAAATCCCCCCGCCCGTGTGCGGGTCAGAGGTCGGACTGCATGCGCTTGTTCTGCGCCCCGTGTTCATTACTACGCTTGCTCCGACTCCGGCATCTCGCACAGTTCGACCGACCCGCCGTGGATTACTACCGGATGTCTTTCTAGCAGATGGAGAATCGGTTGCGCATCCTCGGAATCGAAACGCATGAAGCCAACGATGTGATCGGTCGATTTCATCGAATCGGTTTGTCCGACAACAACTCGACTTCCGATCTCGCTGCCACCTCTGAAAAGGCCGCTATCCTGCGCTGCTGCAAAAAACCCGTTCCATTCTTCTGGGCGAGCTTCAGTTCGAGCATTCCCGTGAATAAGTAGAAGGTATTGATTCATGCTGGTCTTTCGCAGAACGTAAAGCTCAACCGCCGGCTGTAAAACAAAAGCCACCAGGAATGATTATAAACTGTAAACCAGAGCTGGCGTCGCGGACGGTTAACGGTCGGGTGAAGCGACTTGTTAGGCAGGTTTTGTGTCATATCAACCCAAGCACGCAAGGAACAGATCAGCACCCTGTCCAAGGCACCCTGGAATATGTGACCTCGACGCCATGCTCTGAGATTCGGCAAATGTGCCGCGAACAAGCAACTGGCCACTTCCTTGCCAGCGACTGAGCGGGATCGGAATAATCAACTGGGAAACCCAGTCCCGATACCCATGAGAAAACATTCCAACAGGATAGGATTCCGCAGAAAGCATGTTCCATCTGCATCGTGCCTCCATTATCGCCTAACGTCCAGCATCAGCCGCCTCTGACTGGTGCGGTTCGGCAATCCTGAGTCTAGGTGCTCCTGCGGAGCGATCAAATCCCCGCCCGTGTGCGGGTCAGAGGTCGGACTGCATGCGCTTGTTCTGCGCCCCGTGTTCATTACTACGCTTGCTCCGACTCCGGCATCTCGCACAGTTCGACCGACCCGCCGTGGATTACTACCGGATGTCTTTCTAGCAGATGGAGAATCGGTTGCGCATCCTCGGAATCGAAACGCATGAAGCCAACGATGTGATCGGTCGATTTCATCGAATCGGTTTGTCCGACAACAACTCGACTTCCGATCTCGCTGCCACCTCTGAAAAGGCCGCTATCCTGCGCTGCTGCAAAAAACCCGTTCCATTCTTCTGGGCGAGCTTCAGTTCGAGCATTCCCGTGAATAAGTAGAAGGTATTGATTCATGCTGGTCTTTCGCAGAACGTCATAGGCCACCTACCCACTACCGAGGGCGGTCGTTGACGAAGGGATTAAGGGTTAAAATCATCATAAACTCGACTACTCAGCGGGTAGTGGGTTGGGTGCGCCGCCTTGTTCGACTTGTTTGTCTAGCGGCGTGAACGCCTAAAACGCAAGACTCAAACAGCCAAGTCCCAGTAATGCTATTGACGATGGCTCAGGAACAAGCACTCGCATTAACAAACTGAATCGTCTCGGCGTTCGATGCCGTATACACAGTTTGGGTGGTGAGACTGCCCAAACCGATCGAGTCAGAGGTCTCTCCCTGACCACGTCCAAGAGCCTGTGGGCGTAATAACCGAACCAGGAACAGTGGCGTGATGCACAAAAAGGAATGCTCCTGTATAACCAAAAGAGACTGTACCCGAAAAACTAGAGGGATTAGCGTTTAGGCCAGATGCAATAAATGAACCATCTTCATAACGATCAACGGAGGAGTCCCAACAAAAAGGTCGCCAATCGAAATGGATCACCAATGGATCCATCTTGACCAGCACCAATGGGTTGATCATCAAAATTAGGGATATCGGAACGGTCAATGACCCAGACAAAGTTCACTATAACATCTCCGCCAACCTCAGAAAAGGTGTAACAGTAACAGCAGCATTCGCTCCCCCCGACGAGCGATCCGAATATGGTTATAGCGGCTGTCAGGGAGCACGCTTTCTTGTTGTTGTGTTCATACAGAGAGTGGTTCTCTGTCCGAACAAAAATGATGGGTCATGGCTTGACGCTCAACTTTTTTGTCGAACGACCAAGCGGAGGCGACCGTCTCAGAATAACCACCGATGAAACCCCTAACCAAACAACTCAGAGCAAGTTGCGCGAGTAGCGACCGGAAACGGTCGGCTCACGCGACTTGTTAGCATGTTGCATCTGCGGGCGACAGCCCAGGATATGGAAGCATGAATGCGGATATACAATCATCTGCGATCCTTGCGACTCGATAAAATTGGCGCATGAGGATCGGTTCGACAATTACTCTTCGCGGACATTCCCATGGAATAATTGTTCTGAAGCCGCAAAGGAATGGAACGAAGAAAACTCAAAACCCTCCCCTCTGACGGGGCAATTAAATTTATGCTAACTAGTGGTTTATCTTACAGTGGAAGATTGATAAAATTCTTTATAGTCGTCCAGTGGAAAATTAAACCTAGGTAGGATTTTCTATTGGAAAAATAACACCGATTCTATATCATATGGCGCATGACGAACAAGGGAGAACTGGAAAGGGAATTACGGATATGTATGCGCAGGCGCGGGATGGCGCAGGACTGAGGAGGAGCTATGTGGGCTGAAGTACAAACGTTATGTGAAATTCCACGACATGAAGCACCCTCGCAATTTGGGTCAGGCTGGTGTGGAGGCATTTTTAAATCATCTGGCAGTCAACCGCAAGGTAGCAGCGGCGACGCAGAACCAGGCGTTTAACGCGTTACTCTTTTTATATCGGGTGGTGTTCAAGGAAGAATGGAAAGGGGTGGACGCAAAGCGTGCTAAAACCAAGAAACGCATGCCGACGGTGTTGAGCAAAGAGGAGACAAGGGCGGTGCTGGAGTGCACACGCGAAGGCACGCCAAGGCTCATGCTGGGGTTGTTATACGGTTGTGGGCTGCGGGTAAGCGAAGGGCTGAGGTTGCGGGTCAAGGATGTGGATTTTTCCAATTCCATCATCTGGGTACGGGATGGCAAAGGCGGCAAGGACCGTTGCCTGACGATGCCGATGAGCCTAGGGGACAGGTTGGAGCGGCAGATAGCGGGTTCGAGGCTGTTGTTTGAGCAAGATGAAGCCACGGGGGGTGCCCGTGTACATGTGGATGCTGCGCTGGACCAGAAGAGTAATGGCAGTTTCAGCAAAAGCTGGCAGTGGTACTGGGTATTTCCTGCGGCACAAAAGAGTGTAGATCCAAGAGACGGGGAAACCAAGCGGCATCATATCCTTGAAGGGGCAGTGAGCAAATGGCTGAAAGCCGCTGTAGGGAAAACCGGAATGGATAAGCGTGTTACAGCCCATGCACTGAGACACAGCTATGCCACACATTTGTTGCAGGCAGGCACAGATTTGAGATCCATCCAAGAGGCACTGGGGCATGCAAGTGTGAAGACGACAGAAATCTATACGCATGTGGTTCATGCGATAGCAGGGAGAACTGCAAGCCCGCTTGACGACTTATAATTATTAGCTAACAGACCTGTGCTCCAGGCAGGTCTATTCTGAAACCCCCGGACCCATGGTGCCTTGGGTGGTTTCTGATTTTTTCTCGGCGGTCTCAGGGGCGGCCTCTGTTTTTGGAGTTCGATGCCTTCGGCGGCGGCGAAGTCGGCGAGGGCCATCTCGGCGAGGGCCTCCTCTTCGGCGGCCTGCATGTTGATGTCATCCATGTCCATGGAGTCCTTGGCGACGCGTGCACGCCGGCGGTATCTTGTTGCGCTCGTCTTCCACCATTTCCTCAAGGCGGTTCAGGGGTGTCGCCTGATCCTCCGATCTCGGTGATCATGCCGGATGCCATTTCGTTGAGTTCCGCCATGGCTTTCTGGACTTTCATGTCGTCGATATTGCGGGCGAGTTCCTCGATCTTTTTCTTGGCGGTCTTGACGGAAACATCGCGGGCACGGACGAGTTCCTTGTAGCGGGTCTCGGCTCCTTCGAGCTGGCCGACCATTTCATCGTGTTCCTTGTCAACGGTCTGGAGCTTGAGGGCGAGTTCCCCGGCGAGCTTGCGGTTGCCTGCCTTGAGGTTGGCCGCGGTCTTGGCGCGAAGCTCGGTTTCCTCCTTGTCCAGTTTCTTGGTCTGGAAATCAGTTTCTCAACGAGCGCGGCGTGAGTGTGCCAGGCCTTTATTGAACTCGGAGATCTGCTTGCGGAGGTTTTCTTTTCCAACTTCCAACAACGCTTCCGGTTTTTCTTTTCGATGCCGCCAATGAAGAGTCCGAAGAAGCCTTTGATGAGATTGCCGATGCGTTTGAACATGATGTGTTGGGTTGATTAGTTGCGGATTGTGCCGGAAATATGACCTCAGGACAAGTATAACAGGACGGGAAATTGTAACGGGGATCGGGTAATCAGATTTCACGCGCTATGAGGGCGCGGAGGAGAACATCATCGGCGATGCGTTCGTAGCTGGAGTCCGTAAGCTGGATATCCCGGGATAAAGAGGCAAAGCCAGGATCTAGTCCACCGGTAAGCATGGGGGCGTAGAAAATGGCGACCTCGTCCACAAGCCGGGCCTCAAGAAATGCCGCCATCAGGGTGCCGCCGGCTTCTACCGTGACCGAGTTACAGCCCTTGGCTACCAGCGTACGGAGAGCCGTTTCCAAGTCTCCCTGTTCCTGGACGAGGGTTTTTTCCGCATGGGTATCTGTAAGCACCTGCGCATCCTGCGGTAAACCGGATCGCTCACCCCGGGTGACGATCATGCGCCAAGGCTGTGGTTTGTCAGGCAAAGAGGGGTCACGGATTGTCAGGGCGGGATCATCCGCGCGTAGGGTTTGCCCGCCTGTTAGGATGGCATCGGATTCATAGCGCATGCGTTGCACGACTTTTCTGGATGCCTCTGATGTCAGCCATTGGCTCTCGCCAGGTGGCCGGGTGATGCGTCCGTCGAGACTCATCGCGGACTTGAGCATCACCCACGGGAAACCAGTGCGCTGGACTTTGGCGAAAGGGCGGATGAGGTCATCACAAGCTGACGGATCTGGAAAGCGACAGACCTCCACCTGAGATTCTGTTAGGATAGAATCCGCCCGGCCTGCGTGTGCCGGATTAGGATCCGTGGAGCCATAACATACCCGGGAGATGCCCGCTTCCAGAATGCCCTCCGTGCAAGCGGGTGTACGACCCGCAGTGGAGCAAGGTTCCAAAGTCACGTAGATCGTGGCTCCTGCCAAGTTAGCCAGTCCGTGGTTTTTGATCGCATCCGCGATTGCCTCCCGCTCCGCATGCGGTTGTCCCGCCCGCTGGTGCCATCCTTTTCCTAACAATTTCCCGTCCTTGACAATGACCGCACCGACA
>JAQQSB010001065.1:0-24789 GCA_029721515.1 Synanceia verrucosa | reverse complement strand
AGGCTGACAGCGGCAGGTTAAACACAAGAGGTTTTTCTGCTTCCTCACGCCTTTTCCTCTGAAAATTAACATTGCAGTCTATGGAGGGATTTCTGGAGGTGCCGCCCTAATTAAGGGTCTGGAGCCAAAACTATAAACCTCACAGACATGAGACACACATCGCTACGATCGGGACAAGATTTCCAACGTTTTGATGTAAAAATTATGTCCGTGGGATGTACGTAGCCCTCGCAATCGCGATTTAAAAATATTTTTTTCAGACGCTTCAGACACTGCTCTCCACTCTAGGTGTGTAGTTCTCCCACTCTAGTGCACGCAATAGACACCCATGTTAAAGGCTGATTTTTGAAGATTTCATGGTCTGACATAAGTCGAAATTGTGAATGAACTGTACATTTTGAATTGACAATGATTTGTGAATATGTCGCCAGGAAATTTACTGCGTTTTGAAAGTTGAATGAAGTTTCTAAGTGAAAGTATGAAGGAGATATGAAGGTTTGTTCGAGGTTGAAAATTTTTGAAGTTTGAAGCTCTCCCATTCATTTTCAATGGGAAAATTTTGATGAATTATGGTTAATAACTCGGAAATTATGAAAGTTATCAAAATTCTGAATACATCCAAGCACTATTCCCGATGAAGCCGCACGCTTTGAAGTTGGTTTGAAGTTTCTAGCTTGAAAACTGTGGGAGAAGAAGCGCATAAAAAGTGAGCGGAAGAAAAATAATAATAATAATAATAATAAAGGTAGGAGAACATAGGTGTGAATGCCTTGGGGCATTCACACCAATTCAGAAGAGCAATTGCTGAAGCAATTATGGTGTGAATGCCCGCAGCTGAAGCTACGCTGTCGAATGCTAATGCTGGGTTGAATGTATGAATGAGAATGAATTGTACGAATCTGAAATTTTGAAAATGAAAGCTGAAGCCAAACTGCTGAATGCTGGGTTGAATGTTTGAATGAGAATGAATTGTATGAATTGAAACTTTGAAAATAAAAGCCTAAGCAAACTGCTGAACGCTGGGTTGAATGTTTGAAGGAGAATGAATTTGTATGAATTGAAATTTTGAAAATAAAAGCCTAAGCCAAACTGCTGAATGCTGGGTTGAATGTTTGAATGAGAATGAATTGTATGAATAGAAACTTTGAAAATAAAAGCCTAAGCCAAACTGCTGAATGCTGGGTTGAATGTTTGAATGAGAATGAATTGTATGAATTGAAATTCTGAAAATAAAAGCTGAAGCCAAACTGCTAATGCTGAGTTGAATGTAGTAGTATGAAGGTTAAGTAGAATGAATGTTGAAAAATTATGAATGTATAATTCATGAATTTCAATTTAAAAGCTGAATGGTGAAAATGTTTGAATATAACACATTTGAAAATGTTTGAATTTAACAATGCTATGTTGAGGGAGGTGCATGCATATCATATAACTCTGCTGGCCACCCCTGACTGACTTGGGCCCCCCTTGGGCCAGGGCCACCCCTATCAAAAAGTCTAGACGCACCCCTGGTCAGTCTGTATGTGAATGATTGATTATGGCATCCACTCTCTTTATCATGAGCATTGACCAATCAGAAGCCTGTATCACAGACATGCTCACTGCAGCCCAAGTGCCACACACAGAGCTGGGCCGCTTTCCATGGAGACGGCCCCTCCTTCTCACTCCTTTCCCTGGGCGCCAGCCTCTGTCCCCATAGACTGCCATTCATTTGAAAATGAGTCAGACCCTGCCGAACTCCTCTGAATAACTCCCCAACCGTGAGGAGTACAGCTTTGGGGTTTGGGACCGTGGGCGGCAGAAGCTCGCGAGATCGCAGCGGTGTCATTTTTATGTCTCTAGCCCACTCAGAAGGCTGACAGCGGCAGGTTAAACACAAGAGGTTTCTCTGCTTCCTCACGCCTTTTTCCTCTGAAAATTAACATTGCAGTCTATGGAGGGATTTCTGGAGGTGCCCCCTAATTAAGGGTCTGGAGCCAAAACTATAAATCTCACAGGCATGTGAGGCACATCGACACGACCGGGACGAAATTTCCAACGTTTTGATGTATAAATTATGTCGGTGGGGCGTACGTAGCCCTCGCTCGCGATCGCCAAGCTTCAAAATATTTTTTCAGCTGATGCAGAAGCTGCTCTCCGCTCTAGGTGTGTAGTTCTCCCACTCTAGTGCATCGCAATAGACACCCATGTTAAACTCTGCTTTCCATGGTCTGACATAAGGCTAAATACTGAATAAACTATACATTTTTTAATAAATGATGAATTATGAAAATGTAGCCAGGAAAATTTGCTGCGTTTTCCAAGTTGAATGGAGTTTCTAGGTGCAACTACGAGGGAGCTGTGAGTGTTTGTTCAGTGAGGTTAAATGACTGAAAAAGTCTGAAGCCCCATTCATTTCCTATAGGAAATTTTGAAATGGATTATGGTCCATAACTCGGAAATTATATGGAATATCAAAATTCTGAATACAAGCACACCATTCTCGGCCGAGCCAGTCGCTTTGGCGCTGAACGGCGCTTTCTACGACCAACGGTGCGGAGGAGTAAGCGGTTCAAAGTTTTGAGTAGGGGGTTTTAAATGTAATATTAGGAAGAGCAATTGCTGAAGCAATTATGGGTGTGAATGCCCGCAGCTGAAGCTACGCTGCTGAATGCTGCTGAATGCTGCTGAATGCTGGGTTGAATGTTTGAATGAGAATGAATTGTATGAATTGAAATTTTGAAAATAAAAGCTGAAGCCAAACTGCTGGAATGCTGGGTTGAATGTTTGAATGAGAATGAATTGTATGAATAGAAATTTTTAAAATGAAAGCTGAAGCCAAACTGCTGAATGCTGGGTTGAATGTAGTAGTATGAAGGTTAAGCAGAATGAATGTTGAAAAATTATGAATGTATAATTCTTGAATTTCAATTTAAAAGCTGAATGGTGAAAATGTTTGAATTTTATTCAAAAGTTGAATGTAAATGTGTGCCTGTCCCAGATCCATGTTGTAATCGAACACACTCCTCAAGCACGCACGTAAAAAGTGCCTGACTTTGTTTCCTGTGAAGACTCAATCAGAATTCTGGACTTTTATTTTGAAAGGACAGTCATAGACACAGCTTCCTGTGAGGAAACAGTTACCCCTCTGGAGTTTGACCTAATTCTGCTGCTGGCCACCCCTGCATGACTTGGGCCCCCTTGGGCCCCGGCCCCCTTTAAAAAAGTCTAGACACGCCCTGGTCTGTCTGTCTGTGTGTGTGTGATTGATGATGTCATCCACTCTCGGTATCATGAGCATTGATCGATCAGAAGCCTGTATAAGCCCCCAGGCAGGGTCACTTGAGGTCAACTGCCAAGAGCTGGGCCGCTTTCCATGGAGACGGCCCCTCCCTTCTCACTCCCTCTCCCTGCGCCAGCTTCTGTCCCCTTAGACTGCCATTCAGTTGAACTGAGTCAGACCCTGCCGAACTCCTCTAAATAACTCCAAAACCGTGAGGAGTACAGCTGTGGGGGTTGGACCGTGGGCGGCAGGAGCTCTTGAGGGTCGCAGCGGTGTAAATTTCATGTCTCTAGCTCCACTCAGAAGGCTGACAGCGGCAGGTTAAACACAAGAGGTTTTTTCTGCTTCCTCACGCCTTTTTCCTCTGAAAATTAACATTGCAGTCTATGGAGGGATTTCTGGAGGTGCCGCCCTAATTAAGGGTCTGGAGCCAAAACTATAAACCTCACAGACACGAGAGACACATCGCTACGATCGGGACAAGATTTCCAACGTTTTGATGTAAAAATTATGTCCGTGGGGTGTACGTAGCCCTCATAATCGCGATTTAAAAATATTTTTTTCAGACGCTTCAGACACTGCTCTCCACTCTAGGTGTGTAGTTCTCCCACTCTAGTGCACGCAATAGACACCCATGTTAAAGGCTGATTTTTGAAGATTTCATGGTCTGAGATATGCTGAAATTGTGAATGAACCGTACATTTTTTGAATTGAAGATGAATTATGAATATGTAGCCAGGAAAATTTGCCGCGTTTTGAAAGTTGAATGAAGTTTCTAAGTGAAAGTATGAAGGAGTTATGAAGGTTTGTTCGAGGCTGAAAATTTTTTAAATTTGAAGCTCTCCCCATTCATTTCCAATGGGAAAATTTTTTGAATTATTGTTAATAACTCGGAAATTATGAAGGTTATGGCTTAGAAAAATACAAGCAATAATGTCCTGATGAAGACGCACGTTTTGAAGTTCGTTTGAAGTTTCTAGCTTGAAAACTGTGGGAGAAGAAGCGCGGCGAAAAACGAGGTAGAAGAAAAATAATAACTAGACTAAAAATTCCTGAAGAAATTTTAATATGTGCCTGCACACATGACGCCGGGCACACGCGACGCCGGGCCATGTAGGCCCAGCCTGATGCATGCTGACCCTCTCCTGCAGAAAGCACGCATGCCGTGCGTGCCTGTCCCAGGTTCATGTTGAAAACAAACACACCTTGTTTCCTGTGAAGATCAAATCAGAGTTCAGGGCTTTTATTTTGAAAAAACAAACTTTTATTTTGAAAGAAACAGCCTGAGCTTCCTGTCTGTGTGTGTGATCAATGATGTCATCCACTCTCTGTATCTGTGGTAATGGGCAATCAGAAGCCTGTATCATATCATCACGTAATCTCTATATGTGTGTCTATGTGGATCTGATACACACACACCAACAACCAGTCACACTCTGCCATCTAATCCATCATCTAATCATCTACCATCTACCATCTACCATCATCTAATCATCTACCATCATCTACCATCTAATCTCTATATGCGTGTCTATGTGGATCCCCCATCTGACACACACACACCAACATCCAGTCACACTCTGCCACTGATTATGAGCTGACCTGTCGAATCACCTCTCGTATAAAAAAAACTATAAGGAGTAGAGCTTAGATTTTTGCATGTGAATGATGCTATGGTGATGGAGGTTCATGCATATCACCTAATTCTGCTGGCCACCCCTGCATGGCTTCAACACCCCAAGGGGCACCCCTATGGAAAAGTCTAGGCGCCCTGGTGGTCTGTCTCCCCACACTGGCTCCCACTGACTGCCATTGATTTCAAGCTGAGTTGGACCATGCCAAACTCCTCTGAATAACTCAAGAACCGTAAGGAGTACGGGTTTGAGGTTTGGACGAGAGGCGGCAGGAGCTCGCGATGATCGCAGCGGTGTAAATTTTATGTCTCTAGCCCACTCCAGAAGGCAGACAGCGGCAAGTTAAACACAAGAGGTTTTTCTCCTTTTTCAGTTTTTTTTCTCTGAAAATTAACATTGGACCCTATGGAGAGAATTTTGGGAGGTGTTGCCCTAATTAAGGGTCTGGAGCCAAAACCATAAATCTCAGAGACATAAGAGACACATCGCTACGACCAGGACGAAATTTCCAACGTTTTGCTGTAAAAATTATGTCAGTGGGAGTGAACGTAGCCCTCACAATCGCGATTTCAAAAATATTTTTTTCTGACATTTCTGAAACTGCTCCTCACTCTAGCCCCACTCTAGCCCGAACATTCCATGCAATACACACCCATGTTAAACTCTGATTTTGAAGGTTTCCATGGTCTGAAATAAGTTGAAATGCTGAATAAACCATACAGTTTCTGGACATGATGATGAATTATGAAGATGTAGTCAGCTAAATTTGCTGCGTTTTGCAAGTTGAATGGAGTTTCTAGGTGAAAGCATGAAGGAGCTGTGACTGTTTGTTTGCTGAAGAAAAAGTTTCAAACCCGACCGCTTTTCCCATTCATTCCTATGGGGCCTTTTTTCGCGGTTTTTGGGGTCTAGCGTCGCCATGGTAACGGCTTTGACGGAGAAAAGTAATAGCACCCCTCACACGATCGAGCCGCACGCTTTGGATATATGTCATGCCTGGGTGCACCTTACGGTACGAGCCGCATTAATTGCCGAAAAATGCGCCTATAATAATAATAAAATCCAGACAAAAATTCCTGAAGAAATTTTAATATGTGCCTGCACACATGACGCCGACCCATGCGATGCCGGGCCATGTAGGCCCAGCCTGATGCATGCTGACCCTCTCCTGCATCAAGCACGCGACTGCGGCGTGCCTGTCCCAGGTTCGTGTTGAAAACAACACGCCAAGCACGCACTACGTGCGTGCCTCGTCCCAGGTTCATGTTGAAAACAAACACACCTTGTTTCCTGTGACGCTTAAATCAGAGTTTGGGGCTTTACTTTGAAAGGATAGTCATCTCCACAGCTTCCTGTGAGGAAAAAAGTTACCCTCCGAAGTTTGGGGCTTTTATTTTGAAAAACAGACTTTTATTTTGAAGGAAACAGCCTGAGCTTCCTGTCTGTGTGTGTGATCAATGATGTCACCCACTCTCTGTATCATCAGCATTGACCTATGCATCATATCACAGACAGGGTCCCTTCAGTTCAAATACCACACACACACACAGCTGCTCTGTCACACTATGCTTCTGATTATGAGCTGACCTGTCGAATCACCTCTCGTGATAAAAAAACTATAAGCAGTAGAGCTTAGATTTTTGCATGTGAATGATGCTATGGTGATGGAGGTTCATGCATATCACCTAATTCTGCTGGCCACCCTGCATGGCTTCAACACCCCATGGGGCACCCCTATGGAAAAGTCTAGGCGCTCTCTGGTCTGTCCCCCACACTGGCTCTCACTGACTGCCATTGATTTCAAGCTGAGTCAGACCCTTCCGAACTCCTCTCTAAATAACTCCCCAACCGTAAGGCGCACAGCTTTGGGGTTTGGACCGTAGGCGGCAGGAGCTCGCGAGGATCGCAGCGATGTAAATTTTATGTGTCTAGCCCACTCAGAAGCCCGTCAGCGGCAGGTTAAACACAAGAGGTTTTCCTGCTTTCTCACGCCTTTTCCTCTGAAAATTAACATTGGGCCCAATGGAGAGAATTTTGGGAGGTGCTGCCCTCATTAAGGGTCTGGAGCCAAAACCATAAATCTCAGAGACATAAGAGACACATCGCTACGACCGGGACGAAATTTCCAACGTTTTGCTGTAAAAATTATGTTGGTGGAGTGAACGTAGCCCTCACAATCGCGATTTAAAAAAAAAAAAATCTGATGATTCTGAAACTGCTCTCCACTCTAGGTGTGTAGTTGTGTCACTCTAGTGCACGCAATAGACACCCATGTTAAGCCCTGATTTTTGAAGATTTCATGGTCTGGAAAAAGTTGAAATGCTGAAGAAACTATACATTTTTTTAATTGAAGATGAATTATGAATATGTTGCCAGGAAAATTTGCTGCGTTTTTGAGGGTTGAATGGAGTTTCTAGGTGAAAGTATGAGGGAGTTGTAACTGTTTGTTCACCGAAGAAAAAATTTGAATTCGACCCTTTCCCCATTCATTCCTATGGGACATTTTTCATTGGCGGTTTTTGGGGTCTAGCGTCGCCATGGTAACGGCTTTGACGAAGAAAAGTAATAGCACTCATGGCACGATCGAGACGCACGTTTTGATATATCATATGCCTGGGTGCACCTTACGGTACGACCTGCATTAATTGCCGAAAATGTGTCTATAATAAAATATAATAATAATAAGAAAAAAAAAATAAACCTCGTCCTGGATACTAATAAGCGCGTTGCTGGCTAAAATACAGTGTTTTTATGATTTTGGGATGGATTTTTTTGGATTTTTTATCATTTTTCATCATTTATGTGTGGTTTTGGACCTACTACAAGCATTCATGGCAGGCTTCGCCTGCCATGAATGCTAAGACACTTGGGGAACCCCCCCAAAAGGAATAGTAATATGTGCCGCCGTGCTCGCAAGGCTGGCTTCGCCAGCCTTGCTCGACGGCAGGCACATAATAAAAAAAAATAAACCCTCGTCCTGAATACTAATAAGCGCGTTGCTGGCCAATACACACTCACTGTATGTTTTTGGGATGGATTTTTGGGGATTTTTTATCATTTTTCATCAATTATGTATGTTTTTGGACCTACTTCAAGCATTCATGGCAGGCTTCGCCTGCCATGAATGCTAAGACACTTGGGGAACCCCCCCAAAAGCAATAGTAATATAAAGCGCCGTGGTATATCTGAAGGCTGGCTTCGCCAGCCTTGCTCGACGGCAGGCACATAATAATAAAGGTAGGAGAACATAGGTGTGAATGCCTTGGGGCATTCACACCAACTAGAAGAGCAATTGCTGAAGCAATTGCGGGGTGTGAATGCCCGCAGCTGAAGCTACGCTGCCGAATGCTAATGCTGGGTTGAATGTTTGAATGAGAATGAATTGTATGAATTGAAATTGTGAAAATGAAAGCTGAAGCCAAACTGCTGAATGCTGGGTTGAATGTTTGAATGAGAATGAATTGTATGAATTGAAACTTTGAAAATAAAAGCCTAAGCAAACTGCTGAACGCTGGGTTGAATGTTTGAAGGAGAATGAATTGTATGAACAGAAACTTTGAAAATAAAAGCCTCAGCAAACTGCTAAATGCTGGGTTGAATGTAGTAATATGAAGGTTAAGCAGAATGAATGTTGAAAAATTATGAATGTATAATTCATGAATTTGAATTTAAAAGCTGAATGGTGAAATATATACATGGTGAAGTATATAATTAGCACTGACCAATCAGAAGCCTGTATCACAGGCATGCTCACTGCAGCCCAAGTGCCACACACAGAGCTGGGCCGTTTCCATGGAGACGGCCCTCCCTTCTCACTCCCCTCTCCCTGCACCAGCCTCTGTCTCCTTCTGCCCCCTTAGGCTGCCATTCATTTGAACTGAGTCAGACCCTGCCAAACTCCTCTAAATAACTCCAAAACCGTGAGGAGTACAGCTTTGGGGTTTGGACCGTGGCGGCAGGAGCTCGCGAGGGTCGCAGCGGTGTAAATTTCATGTCTCTAGCCCACTCAGAAGGCTGACAGCGGCAGGTTAAACACAAGAGGTTTTTCTGCTTCCTCACGCTTTTCCTCTGAAATTTAACATTGCAGACTATGGAGGGATTTCTGGAGGTGCCGCCCTAATTAAGGGTCTGGAGCCAAAACTATAAACCTCACAGACACGAGAGACACATCGCTACGATCGGGACAAGATTTCCAACGTTTTGATGTAAAAATTATGTCCGTGGGATGTACGTAGAGTCTCACAATCGCGATTTAAAAATATTTTTTTCAGACGCTTCAGACACTGCTCTCCACTCTAGGTGTGTAGTTCTCCCACTCTAGTGCACTAATAGACACCCATGTTAAAGGCTGATTTTTGAAGATTTCATGGTCTGACATAAGTCGAAATTGTGAATGAACTGTACATTTTTTGAATTGAAGATGAATTATGAATATGTAGCCAGGAAAATTTGCCGCGTTTTGAAAGTAGAATGAAGTTTCTAAGTGAAAGTATGAAGGAGTTATGAAGGTTTGTTCGAGGCTGAAAATTTTTAAATTTGAAGTTCTCCCCATTCATTTCCAATGGGAAAATTTTTTGAATTATTGTTAATAACTCGGAAATTATGAAGGTTATGGCTTAGAAAAATACAAGCAATAATGTCCTGATGAAGACAAGACGCTTTTGAAGTTCGCTTGAAGTTTCTAGCTTGAAAACTGTGGGAGAAGAAGCGCTAAAAACGAGGTAGAAGAAAAATAATAATAATAATAAAGGTAGGAGAACATAGGTGTGAATGCCTTGGGGCATTCACACCAACTAGAAGAGCAATTGCTGAAGCAATTGCGGGGTGTGAATGCCCGCAGCTGAAGCTATGCTGCCGAATGCTAATGCTGGGTTGAATGTATGAATGAGAATGAATTGTACGAATTGAAATTTTGAAAATGAAAGCTGAAGCCAAACTGCTGAATGCTGGGTTGAATGTTTGAATGAGAATGAATTGTATGAATTGAAACTTTGAAAATGAAAGCTGAAGCCAAACTGCTGAACGCTGGGTTGAATGTTTGAAGGAGAATGAATTGTATGAATAGAAACTTTGAAAATAAAAGCCGAAGCAAACTGCTGAATGCTGGGTTGAATGTTTGAATGAGAATGAATTGTATGAATAGAAACTTTGAAAATAAAAGCCGAAGCAAACTGCTGAATGCTGGGTTGAATGTAGTAGTATGAAGGTTAAGCAGAATGAATGTTGAAAAATTATGAATGTATAATTAATGAATTTGAATTTAAAAGCTGAATGGTGAAATATATACATGGTGAAGTATATAATTAGCATTGACCAATCAGAAGCCTGTATCACAGACATGCTCACTGCAGCCCAAGTGCCACACACAGAGCTGGGCCGTTTCCATGGAGACGGCCCCTCCCTTCTCACTCCCTCTCCCTGCCCCAGCCTCTGTCCCCATAGACTGCCATTCATTTGAACTGAGTCAGACCCTGCCGAACTCCTCTGAATAACTCCAAAACCGTAAGGAGTACAGCTTTGGGGTTTGGACCGTGGGCGGCAGGAGCTCGTAACGATCGCAGCGATGTAAATTTTATGTCTCTAGTCCACTCAGAAGGCTGACAGCGGCAGGTTAAACACAAGAGGTTTTTCTGCTCTCTCACGCCTTTTCCTCTGAAATTTAACATTGCAGTCTATGGAGGGATTCTTGGAGGTGCCGCCTTAATTAAGGGTCTGGAGCCAAAACTATAAACCTCAGAGACACGAGAGACACATCACTACGACCGGGACGAAATTTCCAACGTTTTGATGTATAAATTATGCCGGTGGGGCGTACGTAGCCTTCGCAATGGCCGTTTCAAAATATTTTTTCAGCTGATGCAGTAGCTGCTCTCCACTCTAGGTGTGTAGTTCTCCCACTCTAGTGCACGCAATAGACACCAATGTTAAACTCTGCTTTCCATGGTCTGACATAAGGCAAAATGCTGAATAAACTATACATTTTTTTAATAAATGATGAATTATGAAAATGTAGCCAGGAAAATTTCCTGCGTTTTACAAGTTGAATGGAGTGTCTAGATGCAACTACTAGGGAGCTGTGACTGTTTGTTCATTGAGGTTAAATGACTGAAAAAGTCTGAAGCCCCATTCATTTCCTATGGGAAATTTTGAAATGGATTATGGTCCATAACTCGGAAATTATAAGGAATATCAAAATTCTGAATACAAGCACACCATTCCCGGCCGAGCCGGTCGCTTTGGCGCTGAACGGCGTTTCTACGACCAACGGTGCGGAGGAGTAGCGGTTCAAAGTTTTGAGTAGGGGGTTTTAAATGTAATACTAGAAGAGCAATTGCTGAAGCAATTATGGTGTGAATGCCCGCAGCTGAAGCTACGCTGCTGAATGCTAATGCTGGGTTGAATGTATGAATGAGAATGAATTGTATGAATTGAAATTTTGAAAATGAAAGCTGAAGCCAAACTGCTGAATGCTGGGTTGAATGTTTGAATGAGAATGAATTGTATGAATTGAAATTTTGAAAATAAAAGCCTAAGGCAAACTGAGTTGAATGTAGTAATATGAAGGTTAAGCAGAACGAATGTTGAAAAATTATGAATGTATAATCCATGAAATTGAATGTAAAAGCTGAATGGTGAAAATGTTTGAATTTAACGATGCTATGTTGAGGGAGATGCATGCATATCATATAACTCTGCTGGCCACCCCTGACTGACTTGGGCCCCCTCGGCCAGGGCCACCCCTATGAAAAAGTCTTGACGCACCCCTGGTCAGTCTGTATATGAATGATTGATTATGGCATCCACTGTCTTTATCATGAGCATTGACCAATCAGAAGCCTGTATCACAGGCATGCTCACTGCAGCCCAAGTGCCACACAGAGCTGGGCCGTTTCCATGGAGACGGCCCCTCCCTTCTCACTCCCTCTCCCTGCACCAGCCTCTGTCCCCATAGACTGCCATTCATTTGAACTGAGTCAGACCCTGCCGAACTCCTCTAAATAACTCCCAACCGTGAGGAGTACAGCTTTGGGGTTTGGACCATTCAAAGAGCGGCAGGAGCTCGCGAGAGTCGCAGCGGTCTAAATTTTATGTCTCTAGCCCTCTCAGAAGGCTGACAGCGGCAGGTTAAACACGAGAGGTTTCTCTGCTTCCTCACGCCTTTTCCTCTGAAATTTAACATTGCAGTCTATGGAGGGATTTCTGGAGGTGCCGCCATAATTAAGGGTCTGGAGCCAAAACTATAAATCTCACAGGCATGTGAGGCACATCGATACGACCGGGACGAAATTTCCAACGTTTTGATGTATAAATTATGTCGGTGGGGCGTACGTAGCCCTAGCAATCGCCGTTTCAAAATATTTTTTCAGCTGATGCAGAAGCTGCTCTCCACTCTAGGTGTGTAGTTCTCCCACTCTAGTGCACGCAATAGACACCAATGTTAAACTCTGCTCTCCATGGTCTGACATAAGGCGAAATGCTGAATAAACTATACATTTTTTTAATAAATGATGAATTATGAAAATGTAGCCAGGAAAATTTGCTGCGTTTTCCAAGTTGAATGGAGTATCTAGGTGCCACTATGAGGGAGCTGTGAGTGTTTGTTCAGTGAGGTTAAATCACTGAGAAAGTCTGAAGCCCCATTCATTTCCTATGGGAAATTTTGAAATGAATTATGGTCCATAACTCGGAAATTATAAGGAATATCAAAATTCTGAATACAAGCACACCATTCCCGGCCGGGCAGTCGTTTTGGCGCGGGAACAGCGTTTCTAATGCACCAACCAAAAAGCGGAGGAGTAGCGGTTCAAAGTTTTGAGTAGGGGTTTTAAATGTAATACTAGAAGAGCAATTGCTGAAGCAATTATGGGTGTGAATGCCCGCAGCTGAAGCTACGCTGCTGAATGCTAATGCTGGGTTGAATGTTTGAATGAGAATGAATTGTATGAATTGAAATTTTGAAAATGAAAGCTGAAGCCAAACTGCTGAATGCTGGGTTGAATGTTTGAATGAGAATGAATTGTATGAATTGAAATTTTGAAAATAAAAGTCTAAGCCATACTGCTAATGCTGAGTTGAATGTGGTAGTATGAAGGTTAAGTAGAATGAATGTTGAAAAATTATGAATGTATAATTAATGAATTTGAATTTAAAAGCTGAATGGTGAAATATATACATGGTGAAGTATATAATTAGCACTGACCAATCAGAAGCCTGTATCACAGGCATGCTCACTGCAGCCCAAGTGCCACACACAGAGCTGGGCCAAGTTTCCATGGAGACGGCCCCTCCCTTCTCACTCCCTCTCCCTGCACCAGCCTCTGTCTCCTTCTCTGCCCCTTAGGCTGCCATTCATTTGAACTGAGTCAGACCCTGCCAAACTCCTCTAAATAACTCCAAAACCGTGAGGAGTACAGCTTTGGGGTTTGGACCGTGGGCGGCAGGAGCTCCCGAGGATCGCAGCGGTCTAAATTTCATGTCTCTAGCTCCACTCAGAAGGCTGACAGCGGCAGGTTAAACACAAGAGGTTTCTCTGCTTCCTCACGCCTTTTCCTCTGAAAATTAACATTGCAGTCTATGGAGGGATTTCTGGAGGTGCCGCCCTAATTAAGGGTCTGGAGCCAAAACTATAAACCTCACAGACACGAGACACACATCGCTACGATCGGGACAAGATTTCCAACGCTTTTGATGTAAAAATTATGTCCGTGGGATGTACGTAGCCTCGTAATCGCGATTTAAAAATATTTTTTTCAGACGCTTCAGACACTGCTCTCCACTCTAGGTGTGTAGTTCTCCCACTCTAGTGCACGCAATAGACACCCATGTTAAAGGCTGATTTTTGAAGATTTCATGGTCTGACATAAGTCGAAATTGTGAATGAACTGTACATTTTTTGAATTGACAATGATTTGTGAATATGTCGCCAGGGAAATTTACTGCGTTTTGAAAGTGGAATGAAGTTTCTAAGTGAAAGTATGAAGGAGTTATGAAGGTTTGTTCGAGGTTGAAAATTTTTGAAGTTTGAAGCTCTCCCCATTCATTTTCAATGGGAAAATTTTGATGAATTATGGTTAATAACTCGGAAATTATGAAGGTTACGGTTATGAAAAGTAATAGCACACGTGTCCCGATGAAGCCGCACGTTTTGAAGTTGGTTTGAAGTTTCTAGGTTGAAATTTGTGGGAGAAGAAGCGAGCCAAAAAAGTGAGCGGAAGAAAAATAATAAGAATAAAGGTAGGATAACATAGGTGTGAATGCCTTGGGGCATTCACACCAACTAGAAGAGCAATTGCTGAAGCAATTGCGGGTGTGAATGCCCGCAGCTGAAGCTACGCTGCCGAATGCTGCTGAATGCTGCTGAGCTGAAGCTAAACTGCTGAATGCTGGGTTGAATGTATGAATGAGAATGAATTGTATGAATAGAAATTTTGAAAATAAAAGCCTAAGCCAAACTGCTGAATGCTGGGTTGAATGTTTGAATGAGAATGAATTGTATGGCTAAGCAGAATGAATGTTGAAAAATTATGAATGTATAATTCATGAATTTGAATTTAAAAGCTGAATGGTGAAAATGTTTGAATTTTATTGAAAAGTTGAATGTTAAATGTGTGCCTGTTCGAGATCCATGTTGCAATCGAACACACCGAAGCACGCACTACGTGCGTGCCTGTCCCAGATCCATGTTGCAATCAAACACACCGAAGCACCCACTACGTGCGTGCCTGACTTTGTTTCCTGTGAAGACTCAATCAGAATTCGGGACTTTTATTTTGAAAGGACAGTCATAGACACAGCTTCCTGTGAGGAAACAGTCACCCCTCTGGAGTTTGACCTAATTCTGCTGGCCACCCCTGCATGACTTGGGCCCCCCTTGGGCCCGGGCCCCCCCTTTAAAAAAGTCTAGACACGCCCCTGGTCTGTCTGTGTGTGTGTGTGTGATTGATGATGTCATCCACTCTCTGTATCATGAGCATTGATCGATCAGAAGCCTGTATAAGCCCCAGGCAGGGTCACTTGAGGTCAACTGCCAAGAGCTGGGCCGTTTCCATGGAGACGGCCCCTCCCTTCTCACTCCCTCTCCCTGCACCAGCTTCTGTCCCCTTAGACTGCCATTCATTTGAACTGAGTCAGACCCTGCCGAACTCCTCTAAATAACTCCCCAACCGTAAGGCGTACGGCTTTGGGGTTTGGACCGTGGGCGGCAGGCGCTCGCGACGATCGCAGCGGTGTCAATTTTATGTCTCTATTCGCTGCCGAATGCTAATGCTGGGTTGAATGTATGAATGAGAATGAATTGTACGAATTGAAATTTTGAAAATGAAAGCTGAAGCCAAACTGCTGAATGCTGGGTTGAATGTTTGAATGAGAATGAATTGTATGAATTGAAACTTTGAAAATAAAAGCCTAAGCAAACTGCTGAACGCTGGGTTGAATGTTTGAAGGAGAATGAATTGTATGAATAGAAACTTTGAAAATAAAAGCCTAAGCAAACTGCTGAATGCTGGGTTGAATGTAGTAATATGAAGGTTAAGCAGAATGAATGTTGAAAAATTATGAATGTATAATCCATGAATTTGAATTTAAAAGCTGAATGGTGAAATATACACATGGTGAAGTATATAATTAGCACTGACCAATCAGAAGCCTGTATCACAGACATGCTCACTGCAGCCCAAGTGCCACACACAGAGCTGGGCCGTTTCCATGGAGACGGCCCCTCCCTTCTCACTCCCTCTCCCTGCACCAGCCTCTGTCTCCTTCTGCCCCCTTAGGCTGCCATTCATTTGAACTGAGTCAGACCCTGCCAAACTCCTCTAAATAACTCCAAAACCGTGAGGAGTACAGCTTTGGGGTTTGGACCGTGGGCGGCAGGAGCTCGCGAGGGTCGCAGCGGTGTAAATTTCATGTCTCTAGCCCACTCAGAAGGCTGACAGCGGCAGGTTAAACACAAGAGGTTTCTCTGCTTCCTCACGCCTTTTCCTCTGAAAATTAACATTGCAGTCTATGGAGGGATTTCTGGAGGTGCCGCCCTAATTAAGGGTCTGGAGCCAAAACTATAAACCTCACAGACATGAGACAAACATCGCTACGATCGGGACAAGATTTCCAACGTTTTGATGTAAAAATTATGTCCGTGGGGTGTACGTAGCCCTCGCAATCGCGATTTAAAAATATTTTTTTCAGACGCTTCAGACACTGCTCTCCACTCTAGGTGTGTAGTTCTCCCACTCTAGTGCACGCAATAGACACCCATGTTAAAGGCTGATTTTTGAAGATTTCATGGTCTGAGATATGCTGAAATTGTGATTGAACCGTACATTTTTTTAATTGAAGATGAATTGTGAATATGTAGCCAGGAAAATTTGCCGCGTTTTGAAAGTTGAATGAAGTTTCTAAGTGAAAGTATGAAGGAGTTATGAAGGTTTGTTCGAGGTTGAAAATTTTTTAAATTTGAAGCTCTCCCCATTCATTTTCAATGGGGAATTTTTTATGAATTATGGTTAATAACTCTGAAATTATGAAGGTTAGGTCTTAGAAAAATACAAGCACACATGTCCCGATGAAGCCGCACGTTTTGAAGTTGGTTTGAAGTTTCTAGGTTGAAATTTGTGGGAGAAGAAGCGAGCCAAAAAACAGGGGGGGAAGAAAAATAATAAGAATAAAGGTAGGATAACATAGGTGTGAATGCCTTGGGGCATTCACACCAACTAGAAGAGCAATTGCTGAAGCAATTGCGGGTGTGAATGCCCGCAGCTGAAGCTACGCTGCCGAATGCTAATGCTGGGTTGAATGTATGAATGAGAATGAATTGTAGGAATTGAAATTTTGAAAATAAAAGCTGAAGCCAAACAGCTGAACGCTGGGTTGAATGTTTGAATGAGAATGAATTGTATGAATAGAAATTTTGAAAATAAAAGCCTAAGCAAACTGCTGAACGCTGGGTTGAATGTTTGAAGGAGAATGAATTGTATGAATAGAAACTTTGAAAATAAAAGCTTAAGCAAACTGCTAAATGCTGGGTTGAATGTAGTAGCATGAAGGTTAAGCAGAATGAATGTTGAAAAATTATGAATGTATAATCCATGAATTTGAATTTAAAAGCTGAATGGTGAAATATATACATGGTGAAGTATATAATTAGCACTGACCAATCAGAAGCCTGTATCACAGACATGCTCACTGCAGCCCAAGTGCCACACACACAGCTGGGCCAAGCTTTCCATGGAGACGGCTCCCTCCTTCTCACTCCCTCTCCCTGCACCAGCCTCTGTCTCCCTTCTGTCCCCTTAGACTGCCATTCATTTGAACTGAGTCAGACCCTGCCAAACTCCTCTAAATAACTCCAAAACCGTGAGGAGTACAGCTTTGGGGTTTGGACCGTGGGCGGCAGGAGCTCATGAGGGTCGCAGCGGTGTAAATTTCATGTCTCTAGCTCCACTCAGAAGGCTGACAGCGGCAGGTTAAACACAAGAGGTTTTTCTGCTTCCTCACGCCTTTTCCTCTGAAAATTAACATTGCAGTCTATGGAGGGATTTCTGGAGGTGCCGCCTAATTAAGGGTCTGGAGCCAAAACTATAAACCTCACAGACACGAGAGACACATCGCTACGATCGGGACAAGATTTCCAACGTTTTGATGTAAAAATTATGTCCGTGGGGTGTACGTAGTCCCTCACAATCGCGATTTAAAAATATTTTTTCAGACGCTCAGACACTGCTCTCCACTCTAGGTGTGTAGTTCTCCCACTCTAGTGCACGCACAATAGACACCCATGTTAAAGGCTGATTTTTGAAGATTTCATGGTCTGACATAAGTGGAAATTGTGAATGAACTGTACATTTTTTGAATTGACAATGATTTGTGAATATGTCGCCAGGGAAATTTACTGCGTTTTGAAAGTTGAATGAAGTTTCTAAGTGAAAGTATGAAGGAGATATGAAGGTTTGTTCGAGGTTGAAAATTTTTGAAGTTTGAAGCTCTCCCCATTCATTTTCAATGGGAAAATTTTGATGAATTATGGTTAATAACTCGGAAATTATGAAAGTTATCAAAATTCTGAATACATCCGCACTATTCCCGATGAAGCCGCACGTTGTGAAGTTGGTTTGAAGTTTCTAGCTTGAAAACTGTGGGAGAAGAAGCGCTTGAAAAAGTGAGCGGAAGAAAAATAATAATAATAAAGGTAGGATAACATAGGTGTGAATGCCTTGGGGCATTCACACCAACTAGAAGAGCAATTGCTGAAGCAATTGCGGGGTGTGAATGCCCGCAGCTGAAGCTACGCTGCTGAATGCTGCTGAATGCTGCTGAATGCTAATGCTGAAGCTGAGCTGAAGCTAAACTGCTGAATGCTGGGTTGAATGTATAAATGAGAATGAATTGTATGAATAGAAATTTTGAAAATAAAAGCCTAAGCCAAACTGCTGAATGCTGGGTTGAATGTAGTAGTATGAAGGTTAAATAGAATGAATGTTGAAAAATTATGAATGTATAATTCATGAATTTGAATTTAAAAGCTGAATGGTGAAAATGTTTGAATTTTATTGAAAAGTTGAATGTTAAATGTGTGCCTGTCCCAGATCCATGTTGCAATCAAACACACCGAAGCACCCACTACGTGCGTGCCTGACTTTGTTTCCTGTGAAGACTCAATCAGAATTCGGGACTTTTATTTTGAAAGGACAGTCATAGACACAGCTTCCTGTGAGGAAACAGTCACCCCTCTGGAGTTTGACCTAATTCTGCTGGCCACCCCTGCATGACTTGGGCCCCCCTTGGGCCCCGGCCCCCCCTTTAAAAAAGTCTAGACACGCCCCTGGTCTGTCTGTGTGTGTGTGTGATTGATGATGTCATCCACTCTCTGTATCATGAGCATTGATCGATCAGAAGCCTGTATAAGCCCCAGGCAGGGTCACTTGAGGTCAACTGCCAGGAGCTGGGCCGTTTCCATGGAGACGGCCCCTCCCTTCTCACTCCCTCTCCCTGTGCCAGCTTCTGTCCCCTTAGACTGCCATTCATTTGAACTGACTCAGACCCTGCCGAACTCCTCTAAATAACTCCCCAACCGTAGCTGCACGCTTTGGGGTTTGGACCGTGGGCGGCAGGAGCTCGCGACGATCGCAGCGATGTGAATTTTATGTCTCTAGCCCACTCAGAAGTCTGACAGCGGCAGGTTAAACACAAGAGGTTTTTTCTGCTTCCTCACGCCTTTTCCTCTGAAAATTAACATTGCAGTCTATGGAGGGATTTCTGGAGGTGCCGCCTAATTAAGGGTCTGGAGGCAAAACTATAAACCTCACAGACACGAGAGACACATCGCTACGATCGGGACAAGATTTCCAACGTTTTGATGTAAAAATTATGTCCGTGGGATGTACGTAGCCCTCACAATCACGATTTAAAAATATTTTTTTCAGACGCATCAGACACTGCTCTCCACTCTAGGTGTGTAGTTCTCCCACTCTAGTGCACGCAATAGACACCCATGTTAAAGGCTGATTTTTGAAGATTTCATGGTCTGAGATATGCTGAAATTGTGAATGAACCGTACATTTCTTGAATAGACAATGATTTATGAATATGTAGCCAGAGAAATTTCCTGCGTTTTGAAAGTTGAATGAAGTTTCTAAGTCCAATTATGAAGGAGTTATGAAGGTTTGTTCGAGGTTGAAAATTTTTGAATTTTGAAGCTCTCCCATTCATTTTCAATGGGAAAATTTTGATGAATTATGGTTAATAACTCGGAAATTATGAAGGTTACGGTTATGAAAAGTAATAGCACACGTGTCACGATGAAGCCGCACGTTTTGAAGTTGGTTTGAAGTTTCTAGCTTGAAAACTGTGGGAGAAGAAGCGCGGCGAAAAAGTGAGCGGAAGAAAAATAAGAATAAAGGTAGGATAACATAGGTGTGAATGCTTTGGGCATTCACACCAACTAGAAGAGCAATTGCTGAAGCAATTGCGGGTGTGAATGCCCGCTGCTGAAGCTACGCTGCCGAATGCTAATGCTGGGTTGAATGTATGAATGAGAATGAATTGTACGAATTGAAATTTTGAAAATGAAAGCTGAAGCCAAACTGCTGAATGCTGGGTTGAATGTTTGAATGAGAATGAATTGTATGAATTGAAATTTTGAAAATGAAAGGTGAAGCCAAAGTGCTGAATGCTGGGTTGAATGTAGTAGTATGAAGGTTAAGCAGAATGAATGTTGAAAAATTATGAATGTATAATTCATGAATTTGAATTTAAAAGCTGAATGGTGAAAATGTTTGAATTTTATTCAAAAGTTGAATGTTAAATGTGTGCCTGTCCCACATTCATGTTGCAATCAAACACATCAAGCACGCACTACGTGCGTGCCTGACTTTGTTTCCTGTGAAGACTCAATCAGAATTCGGGACTTTTATTTTGAAAGGACAGTCATAGACACAGCTTCCTGTGAGGAAACAGTCACCTCTCTGGAGTTTGACCTAATTCTGCTGGCCACCCCTGCATGACTTGGGCCCCCCTTGGGCCCCGGCCCCCCCTTTAAAAAAGTCTAGACACGCCCCTGGTCTGTCTGTTTGTGTGTGTGATTGATGATGTCATCCACTCTCTGTATCATGAGCATTGATCGATCAGAAGCCTGTATAAGCCCCAGGCAGGGTCACTTGAGGTCAACTGCCAAGAGCTGGGCCAAGTTTCCATGGAGACGGCCCCTCCCTTCTCACTCCCTCTCCCTGCACCAGCTTCTGTCCCCTTAGACTGCCATTCATTTGAACTGAGTCAGACCCTGCCGAACTCCTCTAAATAACTCCCCAACCGTAAGGAGTACGGCTTTGGGGTTTGGACCGTGGGCGGCAGGAGCTCACGACGATCGCAGCGGTGTAAATTTTATGTCTCTATCCCACTCAGAAGGCTGACAGCGGCAGGTTAAACACAAGAGGTTTCTCTGCTTCCTCACGCCTTTTCCTCTGAAATTTAACATTGGGCCCAATGGAGAGATTTTTGGAGGTGCCGCCCTGTTTAAGGGTCTGGAGCAAAAATTTTAAACCTGACAGACATGAGAGACACATCGCTACGACCGGGACGAAATTTCCAATGTTTTGATGTAAAAATTATGTCCGTGGGGTGTACGTAGCCCTCACAATCGCGATTTAAAAATATTTTTTTCAGACGCTTCAGACACTGCTCTCCACTCTAGGTGTGTAGTTCTCCCACTCTAGTGCACGCAATAGACACCCATGTTAAAGGCTGATTTTTGAAGATTTCATGGTCTGAGATAAGCTGAAATTGTGAATGAACCGTACATTTTTTGAATTGAAGATGAATTATGAATATGTAGCCAGGAAAATTTACCGCGTTTTGAAAGTAGAATGAAGTTTCTAAGTGAAAGTATGAAGGAGTTATGAAGGTTTGTTCGAGGCTGAAAATTTTTTAAATTTGAAGCTCTCCCCATTCATTTTCAATGGGAAAAATTTTTGAATTATTGTTAATAACTCGGAAATTATGAAGGTTATGGCTTAGAAAAATACAAGCACACCATTCTCTGATGAAGGCGCACGCTTTGAAGTTCGCTTGAAGTTTCTAGCTTGAAAACTGTGGGAGAAGAAGCGGTAAAAGTGGGGGAAGAATAATAATAATAACTAGAAGAGCAATTGCTGAAGCAATTATGGTGTGAATGCCCGCAGCTGAAGCTACGCTGCTGAATGCTAATGCTGGGTTGAATGTATGAATGAGAATGAATTGTACGAATTGAAATTTTGAAAATGAAAGCTGAAGCCAAACTGCTGAATGCTGGGTTGAATTTTTGAATGAGAATGAATTGTATGAATAGAAATTTTGAAAATAAAAGCTGAAGCCAAACTGCTGAATGCTGGGTTGAATGTAGTAATATGAAGGTTAAATAGAATGAATGTTGAAAAATTATGAATGTATAATTAATGAATTTGAATTTAAAAGCTGAATGGTGAAATATATACATGGTGAAGTATATAATTAGCATTGACCAATCAGAAGCCTGTATCACAGGCATGCTGACTGCAGCCCAAGTGCCACACACACAGCTGGGCCGTTTCCATGGAGACGGCCCCTCCCTTCTCACTCCCTCTCCCTGCACCAGCCTCTGTCTCCTTCTGCCCCCTTAGGCTGCCATTCATTTGAACTGAGTCAGACCCTGCCAAACTCCTCTAAATAACTCCAAAACCGTGAGGAGTACAGCTTTGGGGTTTGGACCGTGGGCGGCAGGAGCTCGTGAGGGTCGCAGCGGTGTAAATTTCATGTCTCTAGCCCACACAGAAGGCTGACAGCGGCAGGTTAAACACAAGAGGTTTTTCTGCTTCCTCACGCCTTTTCCTCTGAAAATTAACATTGCAGTCTATGGAGGGATTTCTGGAGGTGCCGCCCTAATTAAGGGTCTGGAGCCAAAACTATAAACCTCACAGACATGAGACACACATCGCTACGATCGGGACAAGATTTCCAACGTTTTGATGTAAAAATTATGTCCGTGGGATGCACGTAGCCTCACAATCGCGATTTAAAAATATTTTTTCAGACGCTCAGACACTGCTCTCCACTCTAGGTGTGTAGTTCTCCCACTCTAGTGCACGCATAGACACCCATGTTAAAGGCAGATTTTTGAAGATTTCATGGTCTGACATAAGTGGAAATTGTGAATGAACTGTACATTTTTTGAATTGACAATGATTTGTGAATATGTCGCCAGGGAAATTTACTGCGTTTTGAAAGTTGAATGAAGTTTCTAAGTGAAAGTATGAAGGAGATATGAAGGTTTGTTCGAGGTTGAAAATTTTTGAAGTTTGAAGCTCTCCCCATTCATTTTCAATGGGAAAATTTTGATGAATTATGGTTAATAACTCGGAAATTATGAAAGTTATCAAAATTCTGAATACATCAGCACTATTCCGATGAAGCCGCACGTTTTGAAGTTGGTTTGAAGTTTCTAGATTGATAACTGTGGGAGAAGAAGCGCGGCGAAAAAGTGAGCGGAAGAAAAATAATAATAATAAAGGTAGGAGAACATAGGTGTGAATGCCTTGGGGCATTCACACCAACTAGAAGAGCAATTGCTGAAGCAATTGCGGGGTGTGAATGCCCGCAGCTGAAGCTACGCTGCTGAATGCTGCTGAATGCTGCTGAATGCTGGGTTGAATGTTTGAATGAGAATGAATTGTATGAATTGAAATTTTGAAAATAAAAGCTGAAGCCAAACTGCTAATGCTGGGTTGAATGTAGCAGTATGAAGGTGAAGTAGAATGAATGTTGAAAAATTATGAATGTTTAATTCATGAATTTCAATTTAAAAGCTGAATGGTGAAAATGTTTGAATTTAACACATTTGAAAATGTTTGAATTTAATTCTGCTTGCCACCCTGATTGACTTGGGCCCCCTTGGGCCAGGGCCACCCCTATGAAAAAGTCTAGACACACCCTGGTCAGTCTGTATATGAATGATTGATTATGGCATCCACTGTCTTTATCATGAGCATTGACCAATCAGAAGCCTGTATCACAGACATGCTCACTGCAGCCCAAGTGCCACACACAGAGCTGGGCCGTTTCCATGGAGACGGCCCCTCCTTCTCACTCCCTCTCCTTGCACCAGCTTCTGTCCCTTAGACTGCCATATTCATTTGAACTGAGTCAGACCCTGCCAAACTCCTCTAAATAACTCCAAAACCGTGAGGAGTACAGCTTTGGGGTTTGGACCGTGGGCGGCAGGAGCTCCCGAGGATCGCAGCGGTCTAAATTTCATGTCTCTAGCCCACTCAGAAGGCTGACAGCGGCAGGTTAAACACAAGAGGTTTCTCTGCTTCCTCACGCCTTTTCCTCTGAAAATTAACATTGCAGTCTATGGAGGGATTTCTGGAGGTGCCGCCCTAATTAAGGGTCTGGAGCCAAAACTATAAATCTCACAGACATGAGAGACACATCGCTACGATCGGGACAAGATTTCCAACGTTTTGATGTATAAATTATGCCGGTGGGGCGTACGTAGCCCTCGCAATGGCCGTTTCAAAATATTTTTTCAGCTGATGCAGTAGCTGCTCTCCACTCTAGGTGTGTAGTTCTCCCACTCTAGTGCACGCAATAGACACCAATGTTAAACTCTGCTTTCCATGGTCTGAAATAAGGCAAAATGCTGAATAAACTATACATTTTTTTAATAAATGATGAATTATGAAAATGTAGCCAGGAAAATTTGCTGCGTTTTCCAAGTTGAATGGAGTTTCTAAGCCCAACTATGAGGAAGCTGTGAGTGTTTGTTCAGTGAGGTTAAATGACTGAAAAAGTCTGAAGCCCCATTCATTTCCTATGGGAAATTTTGAAATGGATTATGGGCCATAACTCGGAAAATATAAGGAATATCAAAATTCTGAATACAAGCACACCATTCCCGGCCGAGCCGGTCGTTTTGGCGCTGAACGGGCGCTTTCTACGCACCAACGGTGCGGAGGAGTAGCGGTTCAAAGTTTTGAGTAGGGGGTTTTAAATGTAATACTAGAAGAGCAATTGCTGAAGCAATTGCGGTGTGAAATGCCCGCAGCTGAAGCTACGCTGCTGAATGCTGCTGAATGCTGCTGAATGCTGCTGAGCTGAAGCTAAACTGCTGAATGCTGGGTTGAATGTTTGAATGAGTATGAATTGAATGTTTGAAAATAAAAGCCTAAGCCAAACTGCTGAATGCTGGGTTGAATTTTGAATGAGAATGAATTGCATGAATTAAAATTTTGAAAATAAAAGCTGAAGCCAAACTGCTGAATGCTGGGTTGAATGTTAGAATGAGAATGAATTGTATGAATAGAAATTTTGAAAATAAAAGTTGAAGCCAAACAGCTGAATGCTGGGTTGAATGTAGTAGTATGAAGGTTAAGCAAAATGAATGTTGAA
>JAQQSB010001064.1:0-25354 GCA_029721515.1 Synanceia verrucosa | reverse complement strand
CAGCAGGGTTCATCATTGTACAGCAATAGAAAAAATATGTAAACAAAAACCCATAAAAAAAAAAAACTCACACCTTTACTCAAGTGGATTCATAGCTATATCATAAACGCAAGCCGACAAATTCAAACTTATCTGCACAAGTTTTGCATTACTTCTCCACTGGCTGACTCCGCTTGCTGCATCCATCTGATGAGTCACTTGTTGATGGTGTGTATCAGTCTGAGTGCCGATGCTCCTCTGCCTTGGCTTTGTGATGATGGTTTGAGTGGCAACCGATGTGGAGAACTTTTTAGGCCGCTGTGGAGGATCCACAGTTGGGGTAGAGGGTCGCTTTGCACCTCTCACTGGAGTAATTGAAGATGGACTCTTATCTGTGTGGAAAAAAAAGTCACTCTATTAATATAGTGATGGATGTCATGAAAAGATTTTTTATTATTATTATGTATTTATATTTCCTGGCACAATTTTGTCCTGATACAATTTCATTTCACAAACATTATACAACAGAACTCAAACAAGAGCCCATGCACTTTGTGGAGAAACCCATATAACTCCAGCCAGTGGTGGCGGTAATGCGCCAATTTCTTGTTTGCCGATAGTACAAGAAGAAGCCCTTTTTTCCCACCCTCCCGGAATAAACGCTGCAGGAAGGGACGAATGAAAATACGGAAATATCTCATCAGTTTGAAATTGTGAGCGGCTTCAAGCCGGTAAGTAATGGTCTTTTTAAATAATAACTTAAAACTTACCACGCTGACGGTTGTTGTTGCTTCCATCATTGGTGCTGCCGCGGCGATGGTGGTGGTTGTGTTCGCGCACCTTCTGCGGATTTTCTTCCTGGACCGTCCGGAGCAAAGTGTGCTTGTTAGCGGAAGAACCCGCTTAGGCGCCGCAGACGCTTTGTTGTTGTTGACTGGTGTTGAAAATCGCCCTGCTCCGTGATGGTGTCAGTCTCATCGCGAAAAACAGCTGGGTTTTCGCACGGCTCAGGCGCCCCGAGGCTAATAAAAAATCTGTCGGTTAGTTTGAGAGAGAGAGATCTATAAAGTAATCATCCTGGCAACAGTCTTGTACTGTCGTCGAATAGAGAGTCTTCCATTTGTCTTGAGATATAACAATAGAGTGTGTGTGTGTGACAAATCGGAGCCTACAATAAAGTAATCATCCTGGCAACAGTCTTGTACTGTGGTGAATGGAGTGTCTTCCATGTGTCTGGGGATATCACAATAAAGTGTGTGTGTGTGTGACAAATTGCGCCTTCCAGGCCTACTATACAGCAATCATCAGTTAGAGACCTAACTAACTGAGCATTTATTCATGAGGAGGTCATCTGTGGGTCAGAGTGGGAACAATAAAGTAATTTTAGATGGTGACTGGGGTCTCACAAATCAGTGACATGGTCACTGGTCTAAGATTCTGCACCTCTTTCTCATCGGTATCAGGAACCAGATTGCATGTATGCTGCTGCTGCTGCTGCTGCTCTCTTCACACTCTGCCTGCTTCAGGGTGTCTTTAGAATTTGTCTTGAGTCTTGTATCGAGGCATGGTGATCTCAATGGTGTATGCAACAACGCCGCTCTTAATAAAGAAGCGGTGTGGAGTAGTCCACACCCCTTTGCTTTTCATTAATCCTCAGGCTACTACTACTAATAATGTGTTCTTTCTTACATAGGTCGGGGTCCTGGGATGTCAAGTACTATAAGAGAGCACCAGCAATTAATTCAAAGTGTCAACTTGTATATTCTTTCATAGGTCACATGTCTGTCATGTGTCATGTTGGGGGGTCCACATGACTGTCACGTGTCACATGACTGTCACATGGCGGGGGGGGGGTCATAAATCACTAGGTCGTAAATCTTATTTTGACACAAGATTATACATATATCTCTCTTATAGTATTTACTGTAATCTGTGACTGTGATAACCCAAAAAAAAGACTCAGCGGGTGTTACTGATCTTATCTGCCCCTCTGTAGATGCTGCTATTGTGCGTCAATCAATAGAGCATATAGTTCCCCCACCTCCTTTTACCGTGCAAATGTGTAGTTTTATAAGTTCAACAGATTCAAGTATTTACAAAGTGAAGCTTAACCCATAACTAAGAGTTCACTTAATTTACCAGCTCACCTGCCGTACCTGTGTCTCTGCAAGCGATCACACATAACACTACAGAGGGGATGTGTGAAGAGACACTTCTTAACAGGTGTGAAATCTGTTATTCTCACCCGGCGACATCAGCAAATATTTTGCATGAAACCACAGAGGACATGTTTGTCACAGTTTTTAAATCTCAAGCAAGATCTGTAAAGTGTGAATGTGAGACATCCAATTACATTGTGTCTTGTGTTATGGTTTACAAGCTGGGTTTGACCCACCTAACACATGCTGTTTGATATTGCATTGTTCCAACATTTGGTTTAATTGATCATTTCCATTTCTTCTTGTATCTTGTGACAGCTCACCTACTACTTAGTTTCTGGGCATCCTTCTGTGTCAGTCACCCACTGCATTCCCTGTCTGGCACACAAGTGAAAGCCAACATGACACCAAGTCATTTATGCCCATGTCCATTTGTGAATAAGACTTTCTTAGTACTCTCTGAAAAAGACTTAGAAAGTGGAGTCTCTCTTCTGAAAATGCTAGGGTCATTGCCCATCCCTCCACAAATAACTCAGGTTCTGCACAGTCAGCGACCACAAGATGGCACTAAAGAAATGATTTAATGCTGGAATGGTCATACAATGAAACTATGGAGCTAGAACAGTCTCAAAGAATAAATGAACACAGGAAATGAATAAATACACAAACAAGGATTCACAAATGTATTTTGAAAATCCACAAACGTATTCTGGGTATTTTACAAATGTATTTTGAAAATCCACAAATGTATTCTGAATATTTACAAATGTATTTTTGAAAATTACAAATGTATGCATGTGAAAATATTTGTTAGTTTCATGAAATACATTTGTGAACTGTCAACGTGCTTTTAATTTGTGAATCACCTTGCATTTGTGTGTGGATTTTCAAGACTCATCCCTAGTGGTGACCTTGATCCATAGATATGTTATAAGAAGGCTAGATGGAAATGTGAGTCACCAGCGTCGTGACCATCTCACCACAGTATACTATTCAGGCTGGTCAGCTCTGCCCTGGATCGGCTCCGTTCTGGACTGCTCCCTGGACTCCATAGAGGAGGTGGGTGTGAGGAGGATGTCAGCAAAACTCCACCTCCATCATGGACAACCCCTCTGAGCCTCTGATGGACTGTGGAGGCTTTAAGCAGCTCCTTCAGCTGCAGACTCAGACTTCCACCCTGCTAGAAGAGCTACTGCAGCTCCATTTCCTACCATCTGCAATAAAACTTTACAACATCAAGCATCACTGGCTGATGTTTATAACTGGACTCTTTACCATCACTGCCTTGTTTTCAAATCTGTTCCTTACTGTCCTTCCTTTTGCACAAAATATTTTCACTTCTATTTTATTTCATCGTAAAAAATAAAATTCAGTTCATTCATCTTATAATTGTGTTTAACATTTCATTTACAATTTAAAATACTTTTCACTTACTTGTTACTTAGTACATATTTTAAATATGTAAATATTATTCTGTTATAATTGTTATTACTTATTCTTTTATGTCTTTGTTGTGGTTTGTTTTTTTTATTACTGTATCATGTCTATGCTGCTGTAATGGGTGAGTTTCCCTAATGGAGTATTATTAATAAAAAAATCTATTATAATCTATTGACCCATACAAGTCTGTAACCCTGACAGTTTACAGATGGAACCATAGATACAAATAGACCTGTTTGTTCCATTTGTACACTGTCAGGATTGAAATTTAAAAAGGGTTTGAGAAACACTGATGCAGTACATGTATGTACAACACAAGTTCTGCTTCACAGGAAGAGCAGGGCTATGTCCAGTTCCACTGTTATTGCAAAATGTTTTTGACTTAAGCTTTTTAGAAATGTTTCACAATCATTGAATGCTACTTTTTAATAACTGGTTCCAAATCAATGGTTGTCAAGTATTCTTAACGTTTCTGCTTTTTACACTAGAAAACATACATCCATTCAGTATATTTGTATATGTTGGGAGCCAAAATGTTTATTTTTCTTACCGTTCCCTAATTTATTTACTGTTGTTTCATTCAATTTATTAGTTATGGTTAGTTAATTTCTAATAATTATTTATTGGTATTTTGGTTAGTGTTAAGGGCCACACTTCCCTCCTCACCATGGGCAGGTGACTGCAGCACCTGCACTTTATTAGTGTGAGCAGCCCAGGGCGGTGGAGCTCTTCGTTGGAGCGAAGCCATACAGTTTTAGACACCGCTGTCAGCGTTCTTTTCAGTGTTTTGGGATTTTGGGAACTCGGTCTACATTAGAAGCATCATCAGAGCCTCATGTGTCAGCGTCCTGGTAAGATTGTTTAAAGTTTGCATAAAAACTAAAAAGAAGAAGAAAGGATCAGGATCTGCTTGTCTGTGTGAATTTTTATCATGGCATAGCAGCTTGGCGGCGTCTAGCAGGAGGTATCCAGAAAGAGCTAAGCTCAGTTTTCAATGGGCAAAATCAGCGCTTTTAGTGTGTGTCCATGTGTGTGTGTGTGTGTGTGTGTGTGTGTGTGTATATACACCACGTTTAAAAATTAAGCAATCTATTGTTATTTAAATGATCATGCAGCATAGACATTCATGCCAGGGACATCAGTCTCCATTGGCTAACAGCGTGCGTGAGCCATCTAGTGTTTATATACATGTCTATGGCTTCATAGCCTCAGGGCTTCCACGCTTCTTCTTCTTCTTTTTCTTTGTTAAATGAACTTTTTCAAACATTACAAAGATACAAATAAAACTGTGAAATAAAATTATTACAAATATTGTTATATTAGTCAACTTAGATGCTGCAGTTCTCTACAGAAAAGGTTAAAGTTCAGAGTTGTTTGAAGTACACGAGCTTTATGAATGATGAATATTTGCCAATAAAGACACGTAAAGCTTAAATATATTGTTGGTAGATTGAAAATCTGTATCGCTTTTATGTAAGAACAAGACCATGTCTTCCATATTTAGGATTAATATATTACATTTTGTAAAAATTAATACAGAGACCTGAATCCAAAGTCAAAGGAATAGGTACATTCATAGAACAGGTGTGATATGGTTTGAGGTTCTGCTTTACAAAATGAGCACAAAGGTGACATGTCTGCTTTAAATTTATGTTAGGAAGTGACTGCAGGGGTATTGTATCTATGTAGTATTTTCATATGGACCTCCCTTGATTTTGTTTGGAATAGGAATTTATTTGGTTCAGAACAGATTTTTCTCCTACAGAAGATCTTTGAGAGATTATAGTTCCATTTATCATTGATTTGGGGGATCACTTTTATCTGAGATGATAACATCCTGATGTGATGATTATTGCATCTATGAGTTGGTAAATTCCATCCCTCAAATTAAAGTTTGACGAATAAACACATTGATTTAACCACAAATTCCTCATCAGATACTGTTTTCTACCTTCAGGGACTCCTCTGTGAGTCCCTAGAAAAAAAAAGTCATTTTAAATGGAGTAAACAAGTTCTGAATAGCCAATCTCATTCTGGAAAAATACAAATCCTGGTGAGTGTTTTGATGTTTTGGCTTGCAGAGGGGACCAACTGTAGTAATAGAAGGACTTTTATTATTTATTAGGTACATAAATATATAGGAGGGGGAGGCAGGTGACTACAATATATCCCACTAAATTATGTATTATTCATTATTTATTAGTATAAGACATGATGAGTAAAATATATGTACAGAAAAGGCCTATTTTAAAAAATAAATAAAATGAAGTAAATGTTAGTATTGACATAATATTAGCAACAGCATTTTCCCTAAGAACCATTGGCTATATTAGTTGATTATCATCCCAATTTCTGGGAAGTGTACTAACCTTTTTCTATATTATGCAATCTTGTAAGATTGCATAGTATAGAACTGATCTATTATGCACTGATTTTATTTCTTAAGACTGCAGTTTAGTGTGCTGTATTTTCCTCTCTTTTCATGAATAAATGTTTAACCAAACCAAAAGAGGATTATTTTTGTTTTTTTAATTCGAGTCTTTTCTCATAGTTTGTTTCTTTTTTTTTTTTTTTTCTTTTTAGCTGAAATGATAAAGAAGGTAGGGAGGAGATGAAGAAGTTACTGATGTCCAGCTAAGCTGAACATCCAGCAGCCTCCTCCACTTGACAGTCACTGTCTCTTCTCCAGCTCCTCTTCTTTTCACCTCCTTTTCTCCTCCTCCTCCCTCTTTTTCATCTCCCTGTCCGCAGCTTGGTCTTCATCCTCTCAACGCTGCACTCCCTGTCCCAGGATCTCCGTCTGAAGAGGAAAAACCCTCTCCTGCTCTTCTGGGACAGAGCAGATGTCCTCAAGTTTGATCTCCTCTTGCATGTGGTGAGCTGCAGTCTCAGAGTCCTTGTATTTTTGTCTAGGTCCTTGTTGATGTTGTAGACCTGCTCCCTTTTTGTCTTCCACTCACTAAGGATCCTCATCTTTCTGTTCCAGCTCCTTGGCAAACCTCTGCTCCAATACTTTAGCCCTGTTCCTGACAGGTTGCCTCAGTCTCATCGAGTTTAGCTATTACTGTGTCCAGCTGCATCCCGTTTGCCTCGTTGAGCCTCTCCTGCTATAGCCCGGCCCATGTTTTTGTTTAGAGAGCCAGATTATGTTGTTCTTTTCCCGAATCTCCAGTCTTAATCTGGCTCTCCTTCTTTCTCCAGTCCTCATCTTTCTGTTCCAGCTCAACCAGCAAACCTCTCCTCCAATGCTTTGACCTGTTCCTGACAGGTTGCCTCGAGTCTCATGGAGTTTGGCTGTTACTGTGTCCAGCTGCATCTCGTTTGCCTCGTTGAGCCTCTCATATAAGCGGCCCATGTTTTTGTTTAAGAGGCCAGATTATGTTGTCCCTTGTCCCGAATCTCAGTCAACATCTGGCTCTCCTTCTCTCCAGTCCTCCTCTTTCTGTTCCAGCTGCTTGACAAACCTCTCCTCCAATGCTTTGACCTGTTCTGACAGGTTGCCTCGAGTCTCATTGAGTTTAGCTGTTACTGTTCATATCCAGCTGCATCCAGATTATGTTGTTCCTCGTTGAGCCTCTCATATAAGCTTTGACCCATGTTTTTTTTTAGAGGCCAGATTATGTTGTTCTTGTCCCGAATCTCAGTCTTCATCTGGCTCTCCTTCTTTCTCCAGTCCTCCTCTTTCTGTTCCAGCTGCTTGGCAAACCTCTCCTCCAATGCTTTGACCTGTTCCTGCCAGGCTTTCTCCATCCCTTTCATCAAAGCCTTTGCTACTGAACTAACATCTTAAGCTTAGATACGTGTGCATTATCACTTGCGTAAGTGCCACTGGTGGGGAAACATGGTCCTGTTGAGGATGTTCTGGTTGGTCCTGGGGCCTGCCAGCATCCTCCTGGTGTGTTGTGTTGTTTCCTCCTTCCCATATCAGCGCTGCTGTTTGCAGATATCTTTTGTACAAAAGGCTTCTATCTGTTTTTGGACTGCAGACTGTGAGATCTCTGTGTCTCTGTGTGTGCTGCTGACTCGATCAACCTCTAAACACTTGTGTTCAATAATATTAGATGTTGTGGCTTTCACTGCCTAAAAGATCAGAGGCAGTTCAGAATACCAGGATGTCATCACACCAGAATGTGTTCTGTTGCTATGGACAACAGAAGCGTGCCATTTTCCCAGATGTCGCGGTGTGATGTAACATGATCACTTTCAGAGGATTTCACAGACTTCATGGGGCCTCCTTCATGGAAATCCATCATTTCATATTACATAATTTGTTTGTCCCTGCCCAGCCACCGTCCTTCTTGATGTGTAAGTGGCGGATGAGCCTCACACCAATATGGAGGTGCTCCCCCTTCCGTCTGCTCAACTGGCTTTAACTCCTGGAAACACAGCCGAGTGACAGAACAAGACAGGTTGGTAAGTGTCACAGCTAGCTAGCATTAGCTAGCTATCTGTTACTGTTAAAGTTAGTCTCCACACTGGGCGTTAGGTTGTTGAACAAGATTAAATCGCGCAAAACTGATTTAACACAATGTGGTAATTAAACAACTGTGTGTGTCGGTAGTAGTACACACACAGTTTTTACAGCACAACTTTATCAGGATTACTACGTTATGAGTTACTCTTCGGCTTGAATATAATGTGATATGTTCTTTTAGATTTTAGCGTGTTGGTTTAAACAATCCCAGAGCAATAGCAATCAGTGTAAATCATTTTTAGAAATTGAGATATTTAACTGAAGTGATGCTCAGCTATTTTGGTACTGATTTTTATCCAAAGAGCCTAGTGTTAGTCTGTTTGCGTTATTTTATTCAAATATCTTACACATAGGTATGTTAGGGTTGTGCATATTTGACTGTAAAAACCATCAGATTGCAGTAGAGTTTAGCAGGGCTGCAAGTGAGCTCCTCTTGTTCACTGTAATAATACTGACAGCTATCTAACCCCAGCGTTAGATCATTGAGCTACTCTATGATATTAATGTGTCTGTGAATGGCAGGTTTATTCTCATGTTTCTGTTTTTTCCTCATTACAACAACTGAAACAGTAAAGAGATAAACTGAGGCATTAATAGAAGAGATCAGCCTGCAGCTGGAGAAGGAGAGGCTTTAAGCCAAACAGCTGCTGAAATATGGCAAAAAAAGGCGAGAATACCAAAATATTATAATGTTACAGAGAGATAGATCACTACTGAATCGACAAAGTTGACAAATCAGGAGAAATAAACTTCTAGTGGAATTCTTTATTCATATTTTTATAAATATCCAGGGTAGAGATCATAAAAGATTTGTGTACATTTTGAGAATCTAATGAGCCTTTGAGTATTTGGTGTTTGATGGTAGACTTTCTACTTATGTATCTTACAAGTGATTTGAGTCTGTCTTTCAGTGTCTGTTTCAGTGGTTATTGATGCTTCTTCACTGTTAGGTGATGTCTGTTGAAGAAGTTGAGGGGATTTGAGATGAAACAAGACATATTGAATACCAAGGGTACAGTAAGCTGATGTCAAACATACAGTAGTGTTTTCTATACTCTGATCTACAGTATGAACATGTTTGTTGTTGTTTACTGAGAGCTTGTTGTGTCTCTGCAGCAAATAGATGAGATGTTTGCTGGATATTTGTCTCAAGAAGATGAAGATGCTGTGCTGGCTGAGCTGGAGACTATAACTCAGGTCAGTCTCATCTCCATGGCTGTGTTTACGCTTTACGAGGTTTGACGCTAAAATTCACATTTTACACAAACTGTATGTTTTTAATTGAAGTGAGCGTCATCAGAAAAGCGTCTCATTGTGGTCCATTCACAACACAGATTTTAAATTACTGGAGAATACATTAAACCATCAATAGTTCAAGCGCTAACAGGTATCTACCAGTTGTTTTCATTTGAAAATTGTTTTAAGAGTTACTGTCTGATTTGATGGTAAAGAAGTCAATAACATGTTGAGTTCAATGGCTAAGTCCCAGTCTAAGTCTCTCACTTTGTGTCTCATTTTTATTTATTGGTGTGGATCTAGGTTTCCCAAAACCATGCTGTTAATCAGCTGTTAATCTGTTAATCTGTTAAGCCTATTCATGGAAGAATATGATCTGCTCGAAGAAATAAAAATGCCTTTGGGAAACCCAGCCTATACATGATGTAAAGATGTACAGAGAGGGCCGGGACAGTTTGCCCACACCCAGGATGTGAACCTCATAACTATGTCATATTTTACATACACGTAGAAGAGAAGACTGCATTATGTTCAATTTACCATTTATTTACCATTAAGCATTACAAAGAACAACTGGTTGTCTGTGAACCTGTGAGCACACACAGTATACTCATTAGCACCCACATGTGAAAATGAAGTTTGTCTTGAAACTAAAATCATTCATGAATTATTTTCTTTAAGCTTTAGCTGTGGAAAGGTGGCGCATCACTGAAATATTCTGGGTGGTCCCTAAGGGTTCTTTAATTACACAAGAATGAGTAACTTCACTGATTCAGCTTGCTATCTGTCCGAACAGAGATAAATTCAGACACACAGTTTGCGAGAATGCCCATCCTGAATGTAAGGAAAAACAATATTTATACTACTGACCCATACATGTAAAAACCAATACTGTGATAAAGAACATGCTGTCTTTAGACAGTCCACAAGTCTATCAGGCCCTGATGGGTGAAAAGACACACATTCTCTGTGAAATAAAACAAGATAACAGCGACATCATCACAGACATTTTAACAGCTATATGTTTTCCATCACTCTGGACAGGTCTATCAATGACATAACTAATATTTCCATACTCTGCTTGTTGTTTTCATTTTAGAACTTGAATCCCGTGACAAAAGCAATCAGCTTCATGTGTGGTTTAATGTTCTTTTCATCCTCTTTCATGCAGGTGAGCAAGATGATACAAACAAGAAGGAGTTGTAGCAAAGAAATACTGAGCAAATGTATATAGTAGAGATATATGTATAATCTTGTGTCAAAATAAGATTTCACGACCTAGTGATTTATGACCCCCTGCCATGTGACAGTCATGTGACCACGTGACAGTCATGGACTAACATGACACATGACAGACATGTGACCTATGTAAGACAGAATATACCAGTAGACACTTTGAATTAATTGCGGGCTGGTGCTCTCTTATAGTACTTGACATCCCAGGACCCCGACCTATGTATGAAAGAACACATTATGAGTAGTAGTAGCCTGAGGATTAATGAAAAGCAAAGAGAGTGTGGACTACTCCACACCGCTCTTTATTAAGAAGCGGCGTTGTTGCATACAGCATTGAGATCACCATGCCTCGATACAAGACTCGCACAAATTCTAAAGACACCCTGAAGCAGGCAGAGTGTGAAGAGGAGCAGCAGCAGCAGCATGCAGGCAATCTGGTTCCTGATACTGATGAGAAGAGGTGCAGAATCTTAGACCAATGACCATGTCACTGATTTGTGAGACCCCAGTCACCATCTACCATGAGCAAGGCTCACTCCACCGGGATGCTCGAGGAAAAGCATGGTGTTTCTATGTCGGACCCGCAGTCTCCCCCAAACCGTCAAGTATGAGAGCAGGGGAGCTGTGGTTGTATCAGAGGGATGAAGGTGGAACACTGGGAGCGACATAGCCACGCTGACCTCAAGCGACTGGGCGTGTTGCAGCTGGTGATACCGGGTCTGTGTCTGAAGGGTCATTCAGCGGATCAAGAAGTTCCTATACCCTCAAAACAAGCCCGAGTGGAGAATCCCGGCAGCGTGAGTCAACAAAGATCTTGTGCAGCGCGGTCTGGCAATCAAAAATCTCTGTTTCAGGTCGATGGTTCTTCGAGCCAGTCTCAGGACTTAGCAGGGGCCCACAGAGGGGACTTTGTCTTGGGTGTTTTAATTCAGACTGCGGCGTATTCCATACGTTGATTGCCATCCCGATCCGTGTGTGGAAGGAAAGATGGAAGAAATAGGAGGCGTCATTACGTCTCTGTTTCGCAGCTGTCGTAACTGGAATAGCGTGGTAGCTGTAAAAAAACAGTTATCCTTCTAGACCCCTCCCCTCTTTACAATAAAAGGAGAGACGGTTGTGGGAGGACTGACAAAGCTTGGAAGACTGCAAACAGCATGGACACCATCAGACGCTCCGCTCGAGAACAAATGGCTACCTTATTGACTCCCCCTACGGGAGCTCAGTCCCTCTCCATCAGCAGGCTACACATCTGACTCGGGTAATGAGGAGGGAAAGGACCTGGACTGCGATTGTCCACACAGCTTTTGCGGACAAGCGGAGCCCCATTCACCCCCGGCTCAGCAGCACAGAAGCAGGGAACTAAGTTCTCCACCGACACCACCTCCTGAAGGAGGCGGGTGAAACTCACACCACTCTCCATCTGTACCTTTAAAGCTGTACAAGGATGATATCCTCACAGACATGCCCATGGAAAATCTACCTGCGACCTGTCCATCTGACTCGAGCAATGAGGTTGGCGGTAGAAGAAACCTCACCTCTGACCCCACCTTCCTCGCCTCCATGCTCTCAGCCAGAGGAAACTCTCAATGATGAAGTTGGCGACTGGATGTCATTCAAAGTCATCAGCCTGATAAAAACAACCGTGCTCCATCTGCTCAACTCTACTCTACAAGTACAGAAGAGGCGCTGCTTTGGATGTCAGACCAACCATCCTAGCCAGAGAACACCCGTGTTTGGGCGTGCTGGAGGATGACTTCTACCTGAACAATTTTCATGGTTTGATGAAGGTGTTGTACACCCCAAAATTCATTCCTTGATCCAACGCATGTTTACTCTTGTACAACATTCAAGAGGATGACGGAAGAGTCAAAGCTGTGGCAGAGACTCTCTTGCCACGAGCTGAAAGGGGTGAGAAAGATCCACGAGAGCATCAGTGACATATCACGAGGACCTGATTGCAAATGACTTTGGAGCCCTGAAGATGGTGTCGGAATGGTGGGGTGGGAATTGAGTCTTCCAGCTGCTAAAATGGGAAATTCCTGGAGAAGGCGGTGGCGTATGTAAGCGGGCAGACGTCTATTCATCAGTTGTGGAGCTTTTAACACAAGTTATTCAGCGTCGAGTTTCACAGAAACATAGAGACACTGAGGACGATGTTGCAGTCCATCATCTGGAAATCATTCTGGACAGAGTGCGTTTTCAAGCTGGACATACAACCTGAGGGAGAAATGGTGCAAACCATCGGCAGTATGGCGCATCAGGATTTTCAGAGACTTTTGAAAAAATTGCAAAATACATGTTTCAAAAGTCCTTTGATGTAAAACCCAGTCATTTACTCACTCTGTATGCTTTGTTTGTGGACCACGGTGACCCTCCGTTTGCAAAATAATCTGCCTGTCAATATTTTAACCGAGTTGATGATTTTACAACATATTATTATTCAAGTAAATTTGAATCAGTCTGTTTTTATTCACACTTTAAATATTATCCATTATTTTAACCCTCTGTCTTCTCAATAAAGGAAATTAAATCTGGCGCCGTCTCGTGTGGTCATATTACGCACCCTCGTCACAATAAAAACAAATGAATAACCTAAAACCCTCACTAAAAGCTGAGAAGTGAGCCGGAGGTAGGATGATGGAGAAACAGATCATGAAAAGAGTGTATTACAATCCGGCCCATCCGGGTAGCTTTTTGGTGGAGCAGAACGACTCCGTCAGGAGTGTACAAGATGAAATGGGTAAAAAAGTCAAACTTGAAAATGTCAAAGATTTTTATCAGAACAGGATGCCTACACTCTGCACAAACCCTTGGAACACATTTTATCAGAAACAGAGTTTTTGTTCCAAGGCCTTTAAACCAATTTCAAGCTGACCTTTGTGACATGCAAGCCCTGGCGGAACATAATGATGGGTTTAATTATTTATTAGCGGTTGATAGATGTATTTTCAAAAAGGCTTACGTTCGTGTTTTAAAGAGAAAAACTGCTGCCGAGGTGGTGAGAACCTTTGAGTCAGTCTTTAAAGAAAGTCAAATCCCGGAGGAAAAGCTACAAGCGGATGCTGGTAAGGAATTTTCAACAAGAGTTTTGAAGCTTTAATGAAAAAACACAGTATTGTGCATTTTGCCACAGCCAGCGACCTGAAGGCCTCGGTCATTGAAAGATTTAACCGTACCTTAAAAACTAGAATGTGGAGATATTTTACTGCCAACAACACCAGGCGATACCTCGACATTTTACAAGATTTGGTGAAAAGCTACAATCACAGCTATCATTCAAGTATAAAAATGGCTCCTATGCAAGTGACCTCTGAGAATGCCTCTCAAGTTTTTCAAATCTATGCAGTACATTTTCTACCCGACACAGGGCTTCGGTCAAAATGAAGTTTAAACCCAGGCGATTTCAGAATCTCAAGTTGAGAGGTGTGTTTGATAAAAATATGAACAGAGTTTTATGGACCCAAAGTGTTTTACGGTGATCGATGGCATTCCTCGCACTCCTCCGTGTACAAACTCCAAGATTATGGCGGGGAAGCATTGAGGTTCCTTTTATGAGGCTGAATTGCAAAAAAGTAAAGATGGACAAGAACAGGACTTATGCTGTGGAGGAGGTATTGAAGCGGCGTACGGTGCGAGGTGAAAAACAGGTTTTAGTGCGCTGGAAAAACTGGCCAGAGAAATTCAACAGCTGGGTTAAGACCTCTGATCTGAAACACATATAAAAAAAGCAGCTGCGGTGAAGGATTAGGATTAGTCATCATGGCGGCGGCGGCTGGCGTTGGGTTTCACGTGACCCTCCGTCCAATGCCTGTAAAGAAGTGTAGAAGGTAACATCAGTTCTAGTTATCACGATTGGACCTGGCCAAAGGGCATCGAACTGACTGGAGAGTGGGTGGTAGGTTTGTGTGAAATCATCTACCCCCACACCTGGTATACTCTAAAAAGCGGATCATGCCTATTTTGAGGTGAACAAAGTGACGGAGGAATCCCAGCCGTTGGTGATTCAAAAAATTTGGCAGGGAGGATACTATGACAAACCTAAAGAGCTCCTGGACCAACTTGTGCCTGCCCTCAGAAAATCTGGCGCGACCGCCCGGTGCTTCCTACAACAGCGTGACAAAGTGTATCGATTTTAAAGGCAATGGTCAGCACAGAATCCGCACATCACCGCCCCCTTGGCCTACATGCTAGGCTTAAAAGCGGGTGAGTGGTGGACCCTCTCCAACCGTGGCGCTCCCTACCCTGTGACCTCAAAACCGGCACTTATAATCTGTTTGTGTACACAGACATCATTCAGTATCAGCAGGTCGGCGACAGTCACTCACCGTTACTGGGTGTCGTGAGCGTTAAAGGTGATTTTGGAGATGTGGTGAGCATCAGGTATAATACCATACATTAAATGCGTGTGTCAAGAAGTTATATTAAATCTATTCACATTGAGATTAAAACGGATCGCAACAGGTTTGTGGACTTTGTCTACGGCAAGAGTATTGTGAAGCTTCACTTTAAACCGGCAGCCTCTCTACACCATCTGTAAAAAAAAAAAAAAAAAAAAAAAAAAAAAAAAAAATGGCTCATCTGAGAGGATCCTCATCGTTTTATAAACTATTATGAAAGTCAAAGCGGGAGGAGCTTTACCGGTTTCTACGGAGCCCCCGTTATGCGATTAGAGGATAGGCTCAATTTTCTCAAATTTGTTCAGATTTGTGTCCCCTCTGCTTAAAAATGGTTTTGCCATCGCCAAGCCTCATCTTAAATCAGCTGCGAGTCACTTTGCCTCTGACGTTATAAAATAAGCGACGGGAAAAATAACCCAAATGGGTAAAAATCAGGAGGGCTCAGGGGGGATTATGGTCTTATCACGTAGACTGAGGAAGAGACCCCCAGGAGGCGTGTGCTCACAATGCCTAAAAACCACGGAGAGCGTAAAGAAAGAAATCAGTAGCGGCTTCGGTCAAAGAAGGAAAGTCTACCGCTCAGTCTGGCGACATCTTTTAACCAGAGGGGAAAAAAAAAAAAATAATAATTAAAAAATGGCCCTTTTGCATCAAAAATCACCGAGTGCACCCTGGCAGAGCTGGATTTATTTTCAGCTCCTATGGCCTTCAGTTGTCTATCGAAGATAAAACTTACACAGAGATTTTACCTCTGGCAGCCATTACAGATGGGGACCCATAGAGTTTTTATTCCTGGGGATGGTGAGAGGTATTTAGATCTGAAACGATACCTTGCTGCATCTTCGCATCAAAATCACACCAATGAGGATGGCACAGACCTGATAAACGAGCGGTCGTGGGCCCCATCAATTATCCTCTGAATCGTTTTCAGTCAGTGCGATGTTGTTTTGGGGGGATCATTGATTTCTCAGTCTAGCGCTACACATCCCTACCGAGCCATGATTGAAACCTTGCTCAACTTTTTTCTGGAAATAAAGCTCGAGAGTCAATTTAGTGCGGGCTTTTTACAAAGACACGGCAGGAGCTATGGACTCTATCGTCATTAACAGCGGTCTAACCGAGGTCTCACCGCTAGAGCAGCCCTATCGTCAATTCCAGGGAAGTACAGCTGTTTGGCCCCCTCCACTTGGGATATATTTTTCTGCGAGGGTTGCTTTGCCCAACTTCGGTGGACTTGAGAATCAAGCTGAGCCGAGCCAGCGGCGCCTTCTGCCTCATGGGACAGCAGGCCGCCACTCACCGTGTGTGAGAATACTAGGGGCCTCGCTGTTTGTCAAAAAGTCAACGTGTCACCAGCCGTCCGCCTGGGCCGCTGCGACTTTGCTCAAGGGTAGTAGCGCTCTACCCGCTGTCCCGCGTCAATGTGAAAACGTACTCCATCCCGCCAATTAGCGAGTATGTAACCAGGAGAACCTCTTTTTAGGAGCCATGCCCAAATATGTGGTGCTGGGCATGGTGCACCATGAAAACCTTCACGGGGAGAAGAGACCTGTCGCCGTTCAATTTCAGGCACTGCTTGACGTGGAATATCTGGCCCTTTGTCAGGATGGAAAACAGGTCCCAGCCAAGGCCTTTCAACCTCGGTTTGATCAGGGGGCATCGCGGTCAGAGAATTTTACAACATGTTTCGCCACGGGAAGACATTTGAAAGCTATACCTCTCAGCATCAGCCGCGCTGATTTTAACGACGGATACTCGCTGTTTGTATTCAATCTAGCCGCCGGTGAAGACAATGATGCTTTGTCTCCCTTAGCCAATGGGAATTTAAGACTGGAAATGAGATTCAGAGTCCCCTTGCCACACACCACCACCCTGATTGTTTCGCCTGTTCTGATTTTATTCTGGAAATTAATTCTAAGCGGCAAGTGCTGGTAGATTACTACTGAAAAATGAATAATCATCAGCTGGAAAGTCTTTTGCACAGTCTGCTGGGAGATTTATTTTGCGGCGTGTGGGCCTCTGACCAGCTGCCGTTATTGAAACAAGCGTTTATCTTACCAGCCTACTTTATCGTCAACACACACCCATCTCACCTACCTGGCGAACACTGGCTCTCGATGACTCTGGAAGAGGATGGTGTAGCCACCTTTTTTGACTCTTTTGGATTCCCTCCGGACTTTGCTCATTACCCCTCCACCATCTTTGGCGGTTTTTACAACGTCGTTCAAAGCAAATATTGTACCACCATCATCAGCTTCAGCACACCCTCTCCACTGCGTGCGGTCAACACTGCGTTTATTATCTGTGCCAGCGGGCTCTGCGGAAGATCCATGGACCAAGTATTGTCTTTGTATTCTGACAATGTCGTACAAAATGACCAGACAGTATGTGACTTTGTAAAAAAATACAGAGGCTGTGTCAGAAATCAAAAAGGCTGCCTGTTTTACCACCACACTTGCTCTCTACAAATGTTTAAAGATTGCTACCGTTTGTGAGTTTGTGTTTCATGAAAAAAAAAAAAAAAAAAAAATTGTCAGTATACTTTAGATTGTGTAAAAAAAAAAGCATTATTACAATATCACAGTTTTACATTTCATTTAGGAGAAAAAGTTGATCCAAGGGTTTTCTCTTTTTTCTTTTTGAGCTTCGTATGCCCTCCCAAGCTGAGGTTTAACTTCTTCATCCTCTGAGCCCTCCACCTCTTCTTCTTCTTCTTCTCTCCCCTCTACTCTCTGAATTTTCTGCTTTCTCCTTGACGGAGTTTGGTCAGGGGTTCGTTCATTTTTAAGCGGTATTGTTCCACAGAGCTTGAGGATTATTCACACAGAGACAGGGGAATGTTGAGGGTCCGTCAGAGTATTTAAAAAAACCTGTCCACCCGTGAGGGCTGGGGATTGTTTATATGGGAGGAGAGATTCTTAATTAAATCAATCATGTGAGAACCTATTATAGTTTCCCTTGATGAATAAATTCCCCTTTTGAGATCCATCCCGTCCGTTTTAGACAATTTTTTGAGGATGTACTCTGCATTCTTGCGGTTAGCGTGGGGGGAGGCTCTTTAACACCTCCTCATCACATCATCCCTCTCGTCACCCTCACGATGCTGCTCAGTTTCTCTCTCACGGCGCTGCTCGTCGTCAGTTCATTCTGCACAGTTAAAGTCACCCGTCGGTCATCTTTTTGACCCTGCTTCAAAAGTGTGAGGTATCTCTGCAGCAGAACATTGTATTTCTTAATTTTTTCATAAGGAGTCAATACTGGGAAGCGTCTAATATCGCTCTCATTTTCACATCTAAATCACTTTCAGCCGTTTGTCTGATGGGCCAGTCGGGTTGAGTCAGTCGGTTTAATTGGTGGGGTGAGTGCGAAACATTTTTGCGCCATCTTCAAGAGTCTCGATTAATCTCTCTTGAATAGTCCTCCAAAAGGTTGCCGAGGATGGAGTGCGGCTGCCGACAGCAGAGGAAGAAGAAAACCTCAGACTGTTTCATCAACGTCTGGCGTTTACGTTTTAATCCGCCTTTTATCAGCCAGCAGTTTTATAATTTTTTTCTGTCTTTTTAGCTTCTTGAATTGTGAGGAAGACAATGGAGCGTTACCTTTTAAAACATTTATCGCAATCTCGCTGGCGCTCTCAGAAAGTCCGAGGGCCGTGGGCGAGAATGTCCCTGCGTTTCAGTGGGGTGGCGTGGTACAGAGCTTTGAGCAAGGGAGCAATTCTTCTGAGGCAGGCCGACATAATCCCCCCGCCCTACTTTGTTTTGGGAACATAGACAGCCCGGCCACTGGTGAGGAAGTACACCCCGTCCTCAATCTGTATGATTCTGAACAACCGGATTGTCAGGTCCAAGATTAAATACCCATGATGACCTTTAGTGGCATCCTCAAAACTTTCAGAAAAAGGCTTTTTGTGAAGGAAAAATTTGATGAGCCAAAATATTAATTTGTTTATCTCTAGGGTTTTAAACAAAACCAAATTTACTCTCATGAATAGGGTTTTACCCCTGTGAACACAAGTCAAGCATGAATACGTTCATATTTCTGACTCTGTACTGAAAGATTTTAACCACTTCAAGGATGTTTGGGAAAATACTTATCGTCTAGGATAATCACATGGGTTTGTTCAGGAGGAAACAGCATCAGGGTTCGTCAAAAGTGTCAGGCAGTCCTTCAACATTTCTGTGATTTGTCTGTACTCAAGTGTACATGGGTTGGAAAGATATAAATCCACACAATATTATCCACAGAATCCATCAGTTCCATGTTTTCCAAAACCACTTTTCCCACAAAATATGTTTTCCGCATCCGCTAGGTCCACAATCATACATGAAAAAGGTGTCCTAAATCTGGGGTCAAATTGAATTTCCTGCAGGCGGTATGGTGTGACATTTTATACCCTAACAGCCAAAGGCAAGGTTGTTCCGTCACTAAACAGGCGTAAACTTGTCATACACCACCACGAAACTTTTTGAGAAATGTAGAGTTTCTCAACTCAAACCCCTTCTTATGCGCTTGATGGTGTGCTGAGGACTCTCTATGACATCCTCACGTGCCCCTCTGAGTAGCCCTCCACCAACTCCTTGGCTGTTAAAGTTTACTCGCTCACTGCATTCATGCGTCTGTGTAATGCCCTTGCCGCGTAACACTACTTTGAAAATTGAAATGGTTAATTTTATATTGCCCTGAAAACATAAAGTTGAAAAATTGTTCAGGATCGCTGACCAAGGTGGTCTGAGCCATATTATTTCTCTCTGCTAGCAAACTTTCCCCAGAGACTGTTGAGACACAATTTAGCCACCTGTCTCTTGGCTGGGTTTACCTCAATGCGCTCAGCATCCAGCTTGATACCCTGGTGGGCTTGGTAATACCTGATGTAGCGCTCTCAGCTCTGTCGAACAGCCACCTCGGGTGGGTAACCTGGCCAACTTCCTGTTTGCCCTTGAAAAGGTGTGCATGTACCCTACAAAGATTGAGTCCTTCGCCGGTCAAAGTGCCACACTTCAACAATCTGAGCCAGTCTGTAACCCAGCTCTAGAGCCTTGTTGAACTCGACGGTGACCCAAACCCCCGACAACGCCCTGTCTTTGTCACTGTTTTTGCAAGGACCCATTTGGTGATTGAGTTCAGCGCCCGATGCGGCACAGAGTAAAAGTAATTTACCTCGAGATGTTTTGTAAGGTAACACGGGAAAAAGAGGCATCAAGGACGAAAGACCAAAGCCTTGAAGAAAACAAAGTATTTTATAGCCGCATCAAAGTTGTGATGAATGATGGTGGGGTGATCGGCCGGGTAGAGAAAGCTGCAGTTGACATAAGGATAGAGGGATGTGACATCTACATAGTGCACTGTTTAGTCGGGTGCCTGCCCACGTACCTCAGTCTCACAGCACTTGTTCTACCACCAAAAGAGCTTCACGAGGGTGAGGGGAAGGAGGTTGAAACTCCTCAAGAAACAACTTTAGCCCATCGTGTGATTTTTTTCATATCCGTCCACTCATGTTCCCTTATGACGTGTGTCTGGACGTTGTAAACAGACTCTAGCGTCTGTATTTTGTCTCGCTAGCCTGGTGCAGCTCTTCAAAGGGGAACACCCCTCAAAGGGCAGGTGTTATGGAGCTGAAAACAAGATGGACAGCCGTGATAAAAGCAACCCTGAAACTCCCACACATGTGCTACACCATCAATTTCAGCGTACCCGTCTACAAAGAAAGGCCCGATTTGTTTCTCTCCCTGTTTAAAGCGTGTTGGATAAAGACATTTTCACTACAGCGCGACCCATTCTAACAACTGAATTGAGGCATGAGGAGTAGTTTTTGTGTTGACGTCGGTAGTTGTCGGGTGGAAGGGATGGCCAGGGTTTTAGGCTCAAGGTAATTGGTGAGAAACACCTTCATGCAGGCTGAGGCGATGGTGATGCAGCTAAGGGGGTCCACGCTAGTGTCTTTGAAAATTGATTTCTAAATCTGACACACCCCTCGGCTAAGATATCAGCATCGTTGTGACAGTAGCATGAGAGCTTCTCTCTCAAAATCAAAGACAGCTGACTCTGCCTCTCTGTACCATGTGTAAAACTCTTCTGCGCTGAGCCAGAGTCATGCGTTCTACACCATAATCAGGCTGACTGTGGATAGGCTCCCTCGTACATTAGGCGGCTTACCGTGCTAAAGCCGTGAGGAAAAAACCCTTGGTCTGATGACTGAAACCCTAGCGCTTTTGGCATAGCGCTGAGGCGCATGGTGAGGAAGGACAGGAGTCTATGAATTTAAGCAGTTGAGTCGGCATCTGTCAAACTGAGAATTTTACTGCCCCTGCATGATGAGTGAGGGCTCTATGCCCAACTCTGTCATGGTTTTGAGAATCAAGTAGCTGTCAAACCCTTTGGCATTATGGGCAATAAGCGTGGCGCCCCCTAAACGGTCTCCTGAAATGCAGGAGAAGGTCTCTCACACAGTCTAACCCATAAGGCGACCATCGCTCACCCTTGAGCGTTTTGGTGCACCAGACTAAAAAGAGTACGTGCACACCATCTTGACCAACCAACGTTTCAAAATCGTAAAATATCAATTTTCTGAATACTCTGTGTGATTGGTGGCAGAGGTTGAATGTAGCAGCTGTGATTGTTTGTGTCGAGTCTAGCGGTAATCTCACACCAGATGTGGCATTTAACCTGCCAGACAAGCGTGATTTTGAGGGTCTTAGTATGAAGCTGATATAGTAGAATTTTTACAACTTGCCGACAACGTTTCAGCAGTCACAAATACTGATGAGCACCGTTTGAAGTTTTCTCTGGAGTTCTTTGTGTCTATTAAAACGCGATGGTGTTAAACACGTTCTGTTGCAGTCGGCGCAGACTATGGAACGAAGCTGTTGACTTGTGCAGGGGGAGTCGTTGCAAGCGAGGCAGTAACCTTTGCATTGATCACGTGTATAAATGCCCAAAGCCTCTGAAACAGTAGTAACAGAGCGTTTGTGGCGCCTAAAAGCCCTTGAGATTTTTATGCCATAATAATGGTTTTGCAATAAATAGAAGAAAAGTGGATGAGAAACGATCTGAGAAATCAGTCTCAAATTGAGAGGGTCTTGGTCAGAGCCTCTGTAAAAAACAACATTTTGCGTTTAATACAGTTTCAAATTTACCAATGTCACTAAAGGTGACGGGGGTTTAGTATTTAGACCGGCGAGGCATTGTAACTCTCTGCCTCGTTCTGCAGCTTAATAGCTGTCTGTCGAGCGAGTTCTATGAGATGAGCCAAATTGATGGCAAAGCAAAGCTGATGCGTTTCTATTGTGAACAACGTACAGGTGTCGTGTTTTTTTTTTAATTACTTACGCAGTCTAAAGATTTTTCTAACACGCCGTTTTCCACCTCCATGGCGGATTATGTACTACCTGAACGACTAATTCCAGCTTGGCATCAGATACAATGTTACTGTTGGACTGTACCCAAGCGGCTGGTAAATCTTCAAGCTGGTGAATATAGCGTTACCACCCTATATAAATCGATGGTCACAGTACCACATGCCTTTGCACATTTCCCCAATCACTTCCAACTGTATCACATCGTTCCTTCTCCACGTCGACTCTGATGGCTTCAGACAAATCTAACAGAAACTCGACGTTACATCTTGTAGTAAGAATTGTGCAAAGGTCAGGCACGTTTCTGGGAGGAGAGGCAGTAAAAACATTACTCATTTCAATATTATTGGAAGCCATCACGACACACTGTTTTGATGCTTTTTTTGAACCCTCTGTCTCATCAGAGGAGGGAGGAGAAGTCTGCTCCACTCATTTCCAGTCCCCAGTTGAACATGTTCCTGATCAGAATCGTGATTCATTTGCTGGATGTGTAGGAGAGCTTCTTCTAGTGGTTGGAAATAATTAGCGACAGATTCTTCTACAGGTGAAACATTAGTGTCAGAGAGGGTTTGGCTTATTGATAAAGAATTGGATGGTGGCGCAATTTCAACAGATTCAAGAGGAAGATTATTTAACTGTTCCACAGCCTCCAATACTTCAGAGGAATTACAGCAGCATTTTCATCCCCGTTGGAAGAAGGATTTGATTTAATTCTTCTATAGCTGTCCAATAATTCCTTGGAAATTACAGCCCAGGGTTCATCATTGTACAGCAATAGAAAATATGTAAACAAAAACCCATAAAAAAAAAAAAAAAAAAAACTCACACCTTACTAGCGTGGATTCATAGCTATATCATAAAAGGCAAGCCCGACAAATTCAAACTTATCTGCACAAAGTTTTGCATTAATTTCCGCTGGGCTGACTCCGCTTGCTGCATCCATCTGATGAGTCCACTTGTTGATGGTGTGTATCCAGTCTGAGTGTATCAGTCTGAGTGCCCGATGCTCCTCTGCCTTGGCTTTGATGATGGTTTGGTACTTAACCGATGTGGAAGAACTTTTAGGCCGCTGTGGAGGATCCACAGTTGGGGTAGAGAATTAAGCTTTGCACCTCTCACTGGAGTAATTGAAGATGGACTCTTATCTGTGTGGAAAAAGTCACTCTATTAATATAGTGATGGATGTCATGAAAAGATTTTTATTATTATTATGTATTTATATTTCCTGGCACAATTTTGTCCCTGGTACAATTTCATTTCTGAAGCATTATACAGCAGAACTCAAACAGAGCCCATGCACTTTGTGGAGAAAGCCCATATAACTCCAGCCAGTGGTAGTGATGTCACCTTAATTTCTTGTTTGCCGATGGTACAAGAAAAAGCCCTTTTCCCACCCTCCCAGGAATAGCGTCACAGGAAGGGGCGAATGAAAATGCGGAAATATCTCATCAGTTTGAAATTGCCAGCGGCTTCAAGCCGGTAAGTAATGGTCTTTTAAATAATAACTTAAAACTTACCACGCTGGCGGTTGTTGTTGCTTCCATCATTGTTGTGCTGCTGCCTGCGGCGATGGTGGTGGTTGTGTCTGCCCGGCACCTTCTGCGGATTTTCTTCCTGGACCGTCAGACAAAGTGTTGCTTGTTAGCGGAAGAACCAGTTTAGGTCGCCATGCAGGCGCTTTGTTGTTGTTGACTGGTGTTGAAAATCGTCCTGCTCCCGTGATGGTGTCAGTCTCATCGCGGAGAAAACAGCTGGAGTTTTTGACGCGGCTCCAAAACGCTCGAGGCTAATAAAAAGTCTGTCGGTTAGTTTGAGAGAGAGAGATGGAAAGAGTATAATATATTGTTGGCGGCTGTCAGTTATGGCGTTCAAAAAGAAAGATAAAAAAGGCAATACCAAAGTCTGACTGGGTGAAGTTGATATCACCAAATTCAGCGGTTCTCGCTTGAAGAAAGAGACGAGCTGACCAAACCCGATATAACTTGGCAAAATCCAAACAATCGAACCTCCAATAAATAAAGTCATTATTTACCTGGATAGTTTGGCTCTGGTTGGGAGAGTAGGTGGATCTCTGCACTCACTTTGTACATCTAAAATGAACAATGGTATGTTTTTTAAAAAAATTCTAGTTTAAGTAAGAAATTGTAATTAGGATTTTTTCATGCGAAAATTCATCCTGGCAACAGATCTTGTATGTGTGAGAGGTAGATGGAGTGTCTTTCATGTGTCTGAAGGATACTTATGCAAAAAGAGCCTGAAAGTACATAAAGGAGTGTATGTGTGTGTGTGTGTGTGTGTGACAAATCGAGCCTACTATAAAGTAATCATCCTGGCAACAGTCTTGTACTGTGGTCGAGATGGAGTGTCTTCCTTGTGTCTGGAGATATCACAATAAAGTGTGTGTGTGTGTGACAAATCAGAGCCTACAATAAAGTAATCATGCAGGCAACAGTCTTATACTGTGGTCGAATGGAGTGTCTTCCATGTGTCTGGGGATATCACAATAGTGTTATTATTGTGTGTGTGTGTGACAAATTTAACCTTCCAGGCCTACAATACAGCAATCATCACGGGTTAGAGACCTAACTAACTGAGCATTTATTCATGAGGAGGAGTCATCTGTGGGTCAGAGTAGGAACAATGAAAGTAATTTTAGATGGTGACTGGGTCTCTAAATCAATGATATGGTCACTCAACTCCTAAGGTTCTGCACCTCTTTCTCATCCCGGTATCAGGAACCCAGGTTGCATGTATGCTGCTGCTGCTGCTGCTGCTGCTGCTCCCTCTTCACACTCTGCCTGCCTTCCAGAGGTGTCTTTAGGAATTTGTGCCCCGGAGTCTTGTAGTCGAGGCATGGTGATCTCAATGGTGTGTGCAACAGCAGCGCTCTTAATAAAGAAGCGGTGCCAAGTGATCCACACCCCTTTTGCTTTTCATTAATCCTCCAGGCTACTACTCATAATGTGTTCTTTCATACATGGAGTCGAGGTCCCATAGGATGTCCAAGTACTATAAGAGAGCACCAGCAATTCATTCAAAGTGTCAACTTGTATATTCTTTCATAGGTCACATGTCTGT
>JAQQSB010001063.1:0-25454 GCA_029721515.1 Synanceia verrucosa | reverse complement strand
CTGATCTGAAGCTAAGCATGGTCGGGCCTGGTCAGTACTTAGATGGAGACCGCCTGGCAATACCAGGTGCTGTAAGTTTTTCAACTGACAGTGGGAAAACTGCCAAAAATGTCATCGCATGTCAAAAAGACAAAAACATCAATACAGCTCCAAAAAGTCGTCAGAAAGACTTTATGGCGGCATCCTTAAAAGGCTCCCTTTGTGGTTTTTGTTCGCTACGCCACACCTAACCTGCATACGCCTGATCTCGCCTGATCTCGAAGCTAAGCACGGTCGGGCCTGGTCAGTACTTGGATGGGAGACCGCCTGGGAATACCAGGTGCTGTAAGCTTTTCAACTGACGGTGGGAAACTGCCAAAAATGTCATCGCATGTCAAAAAGACAAAACATCAATACAGCTCCAAAAAGTCGTCAGAAAGACTTTGCGGCATCCTTAAAAGGCCCCCTTTGTGGCATTTGTCTTCGCTACGCCACACCAACCTGCATACGCCCGATCTCGCCTGGATCTCAGAAGCTAAGCACGGACGGCCTGGTCAGTACTTGATGGGAGACCGCCTGGGAATACCAGGTGCTGTAAGCTTTTCAACTGACGGTGGGAAAACTGCCAAAAATGTCATCGCATGTCAAAAAAGACAAAAATCAATACAGCTCCAAAAAAGTCGCCAGAAAGACTTTGGCGGCATCCTTAAAAGGCCCCTTTGTGACATTTGTTTTCGCCACGGCCACACCAACCTGCATACGCCCGATCTCGCCTGATCTCGGAAGCTAAGCACGGACGGGCCTGGTCAGTACTTGATGGGAGACCGCCTGGGAATACCAGGTGCTGTAAGCTTTTCAACTGACGGAAAACTGCCAAAAATGTCATCGCATGTCAAAAAAGACAAATCAATACAGCTCCAAAAAAGTCGTCAGAAAGACTTTGCGGCATCCTTAAAGGCCCCCTTTGTGGCATTTGTCTTCGCTTACGCCACACCAACCTGCATACGCCCGATCTCGCCTGATCTCGGAAGCTAAGCACGGACGGGCCTGGTCAGTACTTGATGGGAGACCGCCTGGGAATACCAGGTGCTGTAAGCTTTTCAACTGACGGTGGGAAACTGCCAAAAATGTCATCGCATGTCAAAAAGACAAAACATCAATACAGCTCCAAAAAAGTTGTCAGAAAGACTTTGCGGCATCCTTAAAAGGCCCCTTTTGTGGCATTTGTCTTCGCCACGGCCACACCAACCTGCATACGCCTGATCTCGCTCTGATCTCGAAGCTAAGCACGGACGGGCCTGGTCAGTACTTGGATGGGAGACCGCTTGGGAATACCAGGTGCTGTAAGCTTTTCAACTGACGGTGGGAAAACTGCCAAAAATGTCATCGCATGTCAAAAAGACAAAAACATCAATACAGCTCCAAAAAAGTCGCCAGAAAGACTTTGCGGCATCCTTAAAAGGCCCCTTTGTGGCATTTGTTTTCGCTACGGCCACACCAACCTGCATACGCCGATCTCGCCTGATCTCGGAAGCTAAGCACGGACGGGCCTGGTCAGTACTTGGATGGGAGACCGCCTGGGAATACCAGGTGCTGTAAGCTTTTCAACTGACGGTGGGAAAACTGCCAAAAATGTCATCGCATGTCAAAAAGACAAAACTTCAATACAGCTCCAAAAAAGTCGCCAGAAAGACTTTGCGGCATCCTTAAAAGGCCCCTTTGTGGCATTTGTCTTCGCCACGCCACACCAACCTGCATACGCCCGATCTCGCCTGATCTCGGAAGCTAAGCACGGACGGGCCTGGTCAGTACTTGGATGGGAGACCGCCTGGGAATACCAGGTGCTGTAAGCTTTTCAACTGACGGTGGGAAAACTGCCAAAAATGTCATCGCATGTCAAAAAGACAAAAACATCAATACAGCTCCAAAAAGTCGTCAGAAAGACTTTGGCGGCATCCTTAAAAGGCCCCTTTGTGGCATTTGTTTTCGCTACGGCCACACCAACCTGCATACGCCCGATCTCGCCTGATCTCGGAAGCTAAGCACGGACGGGCCTGGTCAGTACTTGATGGGAGACCGCCTGGGAATACCAGGTGCTGTAAGCTTTTCAACTGACGGTGGGAAAACTGCCAAAAATGTCATCGCATGTCAAAAAGACAAAAACTTCAATACAGCTCCAAAAAAGTCGTCAGAAAGACTTTGCGGCATCCTTAAAAGGCCCCTTTGTGGCATTTGTTTTCGCCACGGCCACACCAACCTGCATACGCCCGATCTCGCCTGATCTCGGAAGCTAAGCACGGACGGGCCTGGTCAGTACTTGGATGGGAGACCGCCTGGGAATACCAGGTGCTGTAAGCTTTTCAACTGACGGTGGGAAAACTGCCAAAATGTCATCGCATGTCAAAAAGACAAAAACATCAATACAGCTCCAAAAAAGTCGTCAGAAAGACTTTATGGCATCCTTAAAGGCCCCTTTGTGGCATTTGTTTTCGCCACGGCCACACCAACCTGCATACGCCTCGATCTCGCCTGATCTCGGAAGCTAAGCACGGACGGGCCTGGTCAGTACTTGGATGGGAGACCGCCTGGGAATACCAGGTGCTGTAAGCTTTTCAACTGACGGTGGGAAAACTGCCAAAAATGTCATCGCATGTCAAAAAGACAAAAACATCAATACAGCTCCAAAAAGTTGTCAGAAAGACTTTGGCGGCATCCTTAAAAGGCCCCTTTGTGACATTTGTTTTCGCCACGGCCACACCAACCTGCATACGCCCGATCTCGCCTGATCTCGGAAGCTAAGCACGGACGGGCCTGGTCAGTACTTGGATGGGAGACCGCCTGGGAATACCAGGTGCTGTAAGCTTTTCAACTGACGGTGGGAAAACTGCCAAAAATGTCATCGCATGTCAAAAAAGACAAAAACATCAATACAGCTCCAAAAAAGTCGCCAGAAAGACTTTGGCGGCATCCTTAAAAGGCCCCTTTGTGACATTTGTTTTCGCCACGGCCACACCAACCTGCATACGCCCGATCTCGCCTGATCTCGGAAGCTAAGCAACGGACGGGCCTGGTCAGTACTTGATGGGAGACCGCCTGGGAATACCAGGTGCTGTAAGCTTTTCAACTGACGGTGGGAAAACTGCCAAAAATGTCATCGCATGTCAAAAAGACAAAAACTTCAATACAGCATGAAAAAAGTCGCCAGAAAGACTTTGCGGCATCCTTTGAAAGGCCCCTTTGTGGCATTTGTTTCGCCACGGCCACACCAACCTGCATACGCCCGATCTCGCCTGATCTCGAAGCTAAGCACGGACGGGCCTGGTCAGTACTTGGATGGGAGACCGCCTGGGAATACCAGGTGCTGTAAGCTTTTCAACTGACGGTGGGAAAACTGCCAAAAATGTCATCGCATGTCAAAAAGACAAAAACTTCAATACAGCTCCAAAAAAGTTGTCAGAAAGACTTTGCGGCATCCTTAAAAGGCCCCTTTGTGACATTTGTTTTCGCTACGGCCACACCAACCTGCATACGCCTCGATCTCGCCTGATCTCGGAAGCTAAGCACGGTCGGGCCTGGTCAGTACTTGATGGGAGACCGCCTGGGAATACCAGGTGCTGTAAGCTTTTCAACTGACGGTGGGAAAACTGCCAAAAATGTCATCGCATGTCAAAAAGACAAAACTTCAATACAGCTCCAAAAAAGTCGCCAGAAAGACTTTGCGGCATCCTTAAAAGGCCCCTTTGTGACATTTGTTTTCGCTACGGCCACACCAACCTGCATACGCCTGATCTCGCCTGATCTCGGAAGCTAAGCACGGACGGGCCTGGTCAGTACTTGGATGGGAGACCGCCTGGGAATACCAGGTGCTGTAAGCTTTTCAACTGACGGTGGGTAAACTGCCAAAAAATGTCATCCCATGTGATAAAAGACAAAAACATCAATACAGCGCCAAAAAAGTTGTCAGAAAGACTTTGTGGCATCCTTAAAAGGCCCTTTTGTTATATTTGTTTTCGCTTACGGCCACACCAACCTGCATACATCTGATCTCGGAAGCTAAGCACGGACGGGCCTGGTCAGTACTTGGATGGGAGACCGCCTGGGAATACCAGGTGCTGTAAGCTTTTCAACTGACGGTGGGAAAACTGCCAAAAAATGTCATCGCATGTCAAAAAAGACAAGAACAATACAGCTCCAAAAAAGTTGTCAGAAAGACTTTGCGGCATCCTTAAAAGGCCCCTTGTGGCATTTGTCTTCGCCACGGCCACACCAACCTGCATACGCCCGATCTCGCCTGATCTCGAAGCTAAGCACGGACGGGCCTGGTCAGTACTTGGATGGGAGACCGCCTGGGAATACCAGGTGCTGTAAGCTTTTCAACTGACGGTGGGAAAACTGCCAAAAATGTCATCGCATGTCAAAAGACAAAACTTCAATACAGCTCCAAAAAGTCGCCAGAAAGACTTTGCGGCATCCTTAAAAGGCCCCTTTGTGACATTTGTTTTCGCCACGGCCACACCAACCTGCATACGCCCGATCTCGCCTGATCTCGGAAGCTAAGCACGGACGGGCCTGGTCAGTACTTGGATGGGAGACCGCCTGGGAATACCAGGTGCTGTAAGCTTTTCAACTGACGGTGGGAAAACTGCCAAAAAATGTCATCGCATGTCAAAAAGACAAAAACAATACAGCTCCAAAAAGTCGTCAGAAAGACTTTATGGCATCCTTAAAAGGCCCTTTGTGACATTTGTTTTCGCTTACGCCACACCAACCTGCATACGCCCGATCTCGCCTGATCTCGAAGCTAAGCACGGACGGGCCTGGTCAGTACTTGGATGGGAGACCGCCTGGGAATACCAGGTGCTGTAAGCTTTTCAACTGACGGTGGGAAAACTGCCAAAATGTCATCGCATGTCAAAAGACAAAACTTCAATACAGCTCCAAAAAGTTGTCAGAAAGACTTTGGCGGCATCCTTAAAAGGCCCCTTTGTGACATTTGTTTTCGCTACGGCCACACCAACCTGCATACGCCTGATCTCGCCTGATCTCGGAAGCTAAGCACGGACGGGCCTGGTCAGTACTTGGATGGGAGACCGCCTGGGAATACCAGGTGCTGTAAGCTTTTCAACTGACGGTGGGAAAACTGCCAAAAATGTCATCGCATGTCAAAAAGACAAAAACATCAATACAGCTCCAAAAAAGTTGTCAGAAAGACTTTGGCGGCATCCTTAAAAGGCCCTTTGTGGCATTTGTTCGCCACGCCACACCTACCTGCATACACCTCGATCTCGCCTGATCTCGGAAGCTAAGCACGGACGGGCCTGGTCAGTACTTGGATGGGAGACCGCCTGGGAATACCAGGTGCTGTAAGCTTTTCAACTGACGGTGGGAAAACTGCCAAAAATGTCATCGCATGTCAAAAAGACAAAACATCAATACAGCTCCAAAAAGTTGTCAGAAAGACTTTGGCGGCATCCTTAAAAGGCCCTTTGTGGCATTTGTCTCGCCACGGCCACACCAACCTGCATATACGCCCGATCTCGCCTGATCTCGGAAGCTAAGCACGGACGGGCCTGGTCAGTACTTGATGGGAGACCGCCTGGGAATACCAGGTGCTGTAAGCTTTTCAACTGACGGTGGGAAAACTGCCAAAAATGTCATCGCATGTCAAAAAGACAAAACATCAATACAGCTCCAAAAAAGTTGTCAGAAAGACTTTGCGGCATCCTTAAAAGGCCCCTTTGTGACATTTTGTTGACTTCGCTTACGGCCACACCAACCTGCATACGCCCGATCTCGCCTGATCTCGGAAGCTAAGCACGGACGGGCCTGGTCAGTACTTGATGGGAGACCGCCTGGGAATACCAGGTGCTGTAAGCTTTTCAACTGACGGTGGGAAAACTGCCAAAAATGTCATCGCATGTCAAAAAGACAAAACTTCAATACAGCTCCAAAAAAGTTGTCAGAAAGACTTTGGCGGCATCCTTAAAAGGCCCCTTTGTGGCATTTGTTTTCGCCACGGCCACACCAACCTGCATACGCCCGATCTCGCCTGATCTCGGAAGCTAAGCACGGACGGGCCTGGTCAGTACTTGGATGGGAGACCGCCTGGGAATACCAGGTGCTGTAAGCTTTTCAACTGACGGTGGGAAAACTGCCAAAAATGTCATCGCATGTCAAAAAGACAAAAACATCAATACAGCTCCAAAAAAGTTGTCAGAAAGACTTTGTGGCATCCTTAAAAGGCCCCTTTGTGGCATTTGTTTTCGCCACGGCCACACCAACCTGCATACGCCTCGATCTCGCCTGGATCTCGAAGCTAAGCACGGACGGGCCTGGTCAGTACTTGATGGGAGACCGCCTGGGAATACCAGGTGCTGTAAGCTTTTCAACTGACGGTGGGAAAACTGCCAAAAATGTCATCGCATGTCAAAAAGACAAAACAATACAGCTCCAAAAAGTCGCCAGAAAGACTTTGCGGCATCCTTAAAAGGCCCCTTTGTGGCATTTGTTTTCGCTACGGCCACACCAACCTGCATACGCCCGATCTCGCCTGATCTCGGAAGCTAAGCACGGACGGGCCTGGTCAGTACTTGGATGGGAGACCGCCTGGGAATACCAGGTGCTGTAAGCTTTTCAACTGACGGTGGGAAAACTGCCAAAAATGTCATCGCATGTCAAAAGACAAAACTTCAATACAGCTCCAAAAAGTTGTCAGAAAGACTTTGTGGCATCCTTAAAAGGCCCCTTTGTGGCATTTGTTTCGCTTACGGCCACACCAACCTGCATACGCCCGATCTCGCCTGATCTCGAAGCTAAGCACGGACGGGCCTGGTCAGTACTTGATGGGAGACCGCCTGGGAATACCAGGTGCTGTAAGCTTTTCAACTGGACGGTGGGAAACTGCCAAAAATGTCATCGCATGTCAAAAAAGACAAAACTTCAATACAGCTCCAAAAAGTTGTCAGAAAGACTTTGCGGCATCCTTAAAAGGCCCCTTTGTGGCATTTGACTTCGCTACGGCCACACCAACCTGCATACGCCCGATCTCGCCTGATCTCGGAAGCTAAGCACGGACGGGCCTGGTCAGTACTTGGATGGGAGACCGCCTGGGAATACCAGGTGCTGTAAGCTTTTCAACTGACGGTGGGAAAACTGCCAAAAATGTCATCGCATGTCAAAAAGACAAAAACTTCAATACAGCTCCAAAAAAGTCGTCAGAAAGACTTTGCGGCATCCTTAAAAGGCCCTTTGTGGCATTTGTCTTCGCCACGGCCACACCACCCTGCATACGCCCGATCTCCCCTGCTCTAGGATGCTACGATCTGACGGGCCTGGTCAGTACTTGGATGGGAGACCGCCTGGGAATACCAGGTGCTGTAAGCTTTTCAACTGACGGTGGGAAAACTGCCAAAAAATGTCATCGCATGTCAAAAAGACAAAACTTCAATACAGCTCCAAAAAAGTCGTCAGAAAGACTTTGGCGGCATCCTTAAAAGGCCCTTTGTGGCATTTGTCTTCGCCACGGCCACACCAACCTGCATACGCCCGATCTCGCCTGATCTCGAAGCTAAGCACGGACGGGCCTGGTCAGTACTTGGATGGGAGACCGCCTGGGAATACCAGGTGCTGTAAGCTTTTCAACTGACGGTGGGAAAACTGCCAAAAATGTCATCGCATGTCAAAAAAGACAAAACTTCAATACAGCTCCAAAAAAGTCGCCAGAAAGACTTTGCGGCATCCTTAAAAGGCCCCTTTGTGGCATTTGTCTTCGCCACGGCCACACCAACCTGCATACGCCCGATCTCGCCTGATCTCGGAAGCTAAGCACGGACGGGCCTGGTCAGTACTTGATGGGAGACCGCCTGGGAATACCAGGTGCTGTAAGCTTTTCAACTGACGGTGGGAAAACTGCCAAAAATGTCATCGCATGTCAAAAAAGACAAAACATCAATACAGCTCCAAAAAGTTGTCAGAAAGACTTTGCGGCATCCTTAAAAGGCCCTTTGTGGCATTTGTTTTCGCCACGGCCACACCAACCTGCATACGCCCGATCTCGCCTGATCTCGGAAGCTAAGCACGGACGGGCCTGGTCAGTACTTGGATGGGAGACCGCCTGGGAATACCAGGTGCTGTAAGCTTTTCAACTGACGGTGGGAAAACTGCCAAAAATGTCATCGCATGTCAAAAAGACAAAACATCAATACAGCTCCAAAAAGTTGTCAGAAAGACTTTGCGGCATCCTTAAAAGGCCCCTTTGTGGCATTTGTTTTCGCTACGGCCACACCAACCTGCATACGCCCGATCTCGCCTGATCTCGGAAGCTAAGCACGGACGGGCCTGGTCAGTACTTGGATGGGAGACCGCCTGGGAATACCAGGTGCTGTAAGCTTTTCAACTGACGGTGGGAAAACTGCCAAAAATGTCATCGCATGTCAAAAAGACAAAAACATCAATACAGCTCCAAAAAGTCGTCAGAAAGACTTTGCGGCATCCTTAAAAGGCCCCTTTGTGGCATTTGTTCGCTTACGGCCACACCAACCTGCATACGCCTGATCTCGCCTGATCTCGGAAGCTAAGCACGGACGGGCCTGGTCAGTACTTGATGGGAGACCGCCTGGGAATACCAGGTGCTGTAAGCTTTTCAACTGACGGTGGGAAAACTGCCAAAAATGTCATCGCATGTCAAAAAGACAAAACTTCAATACAGCTCCAAAAAGTCGCCAGAAAGACTTTGGCGGCATCCTTAAAAGGCCCCTTTGTGGCATTTGACTTTCGCCACGGCCACACCAACCTGCATACGCCCGATCTCGCCTGATCTCGGAAGCTAAGCACGGACGGGCCTGGTCAGTACTTGGATGGGAGACCGCCTGGGAATACCAGGTGCTGTAAGCTTTTCAACTGACGGTGGAAAACTGCCAAAAATGTCATCGCATGTCAAAAAGACAAAAACATCAATACAGCTCCAAAAAAGTCGCCAGAAAGACTTTGGCGGCATCCTTAAAAGGCCCCTTTGTGGCATTTGTCTTCGCCACGGCCACACCAACCTGCATACGCCGATCTCGCCTGATCTCGAAGCTAAGCACGGACGGGCCTGGTCAGTACTTGATGGGAGACCGCCTGGGAATACCAGGTGCTGTAAGCTTTTCAACTGACGGTGGGAAAACTGCCAAAAATGTCATCGCATGTCAAAAAGACAAAACTTCAATACAGCTCCAAAAAGTCGTCAGAAAGACTTTGCGGCATCCTTAAAAGGCCCCTTTGTGGCATTTGTTTTCGCCACGGCCACACCAACCTGCATACGCCCGATCTCGCCTGATCTCGAAGCTAAGCACGGACGGGCCTGGTCAGTACTTGGATGGGAGACCGCCTGGGAATACCAGGTGCTGTAAGCTTTTCAACTGACGGTGGGAAAACTGCCAAAAATGTCATCGCATGTCAAAAAGACAAAAACTTCAATACAGCTCCAAAAAAGTTGTCAGAAAGACTTTGCGGCATCCTTAAAAGGCCCCTTTGTGACATTTGTTTTCGCCACGGCCACACCAACCTGCATACGCCCGATCTCGCCTGATCTCGGAAGCTAAGCACGGACGGGCCTGGTCAGTACTTGGATGGGAGACCGCCTGGGAATACCAGGTGCTGTAAGCTTTTCAACTGACGGTGGAAAACTGCCAAAAATGTCATCGCATGTCAAAAAAGACAAAAACATCAATACAGCTCCAAAAAGTTGTCAGAAAGACTTTGCGGCATCCTTAAAAGGCCCCTTTGTGGCATTTGTCTTCGCCACGGCCACACCAACCTGCATACGCCCGATCTCGCCTGATCTCGGAAGCTAAGCACGGACGGGCCTGGTCAGTACTTGGATGGGAGACCGCCTGGGAATACCAGGTGCTGTAAGCTTTTCAACTGACGGTGGGAAAACTGCCAAAAATGTCATCGCATGTCAAAAAGACAAAAACATCAATACAGCTCCAAAAAAGTTGTCAGAAAGACTTTGGCGGCATCCTTAAAAGGCCCCTTTGTGACATTTGTTTTCGCCACGGCCACACCAACCTGCATACGCCCGATCTCGCCTGATCTCGAAGCTAAGCACGGACGGGCCTGGTCAGTACTTGGATGGGAGACCGCCTGGGAATACCAGGTGCTGTAAGCTTTTCAACTGACGGTGGGAAAACTGCCAAAAATGTCATCGCATGTCAAAAAGACAAAACATCAATACAGCTCCAAAAAGTTGTCAGAAAGACTTTGCGGCATCCTTAAAAGGCCCCTTTGTGGCATTTGTTCGCCACGGCCACACCAACCTGCATACGCCCGATCTCGCCTGATCTCGGAAGCTAAGCACGGACGGGCCTGGTCAGTACTTGGATGGGAGACCGCCTGGGAATACCAGGTGCTGTAAGCTTTTCAACTGACGGTGGGAAAACTGCCAAAAATGTCATCGCATGTCAAAAAGACAAAACATCAATACAGCTCCAAAAAAGTCGCCAGAAAGACTTTGCGGCATCCTTAAAAGGCCCCTTTGTGGCATTTGTTCGCCACGGCCACACCAACCTGCATACGCCCGATCTCGCCTGATCTCGGAAGCTAAGCACGGACGGGCCTGGTCAGTACTTGGATGGGAGACCGCCTGGGAATACCAGGTGCTGTAAGCTTTTCAACTGACGGTGGGAAAACTGCCAAAAATGTCATCGCATGTCAAAAAGACAAAAACTTCAATACAGCTCCAAAAAAGTTGTCAGAAAGACTTTATGGCATCCTTAAAAGGCCCCTTTGTGGCATTTGTTTTCGCCACGGCCACACCAACCTGCATACGCCCGATCTCGCCTGATCTCGGAAGCTAAGCACGGACGGGCCTGGTCAGGACTTGGATGGGAGACAGCCTGGGATTACCAGGAGCTGTAAGCTTTTCAACTGACGGTGGGAAAACTGCCAAAAATGTCATCGCATGTCAAAAAGACAAAACATCAATACAGCTCCAAAAAGTTGTCAGAAAGACTTTGGCGGCATCCTTAAAAGGCCCTTTGTGGCATTTGTCTTCGCCACGGCCACACCAACCTGCATACGCCCGATCTCGCCTGATCTCGGAAGCTAAGCACGGACGGGCCTGGTCAGCACTTGGATGAGAGACCGCCTGGGAATACCAGGTGCTGTAAGCTTTTCAACTGACGGTGGGAAAACTGCCAAAGCATGTCAAAAAAGACAAAAACATCAATACAGCTCCAAAAAAGTCGTCAGAAAGACTTTGCGGCATCCTTAAAAGGCACCTTTGTGGCTTTTGTTTTCGCCACGGCCACACCAACCTGCATACGCCCGATCTCGCTCTGATCTCGGAAGCTAAGCACGGACGGGCCTGGTCAGTACTTGATGGGAGACCGCCTGGGAATACCAGGTGCTGTAAGCTTTTCAACTGACGGTGGGAAAACTGCCAAAAATGTCATCGCATGTCAAAAAGCCAAAAACTTCAATACAGCTCCAAAAAAGTCGTCAGAAAGACTTTGCGGCATCCTTAAAAGGCCCCTTTGTGGCATTTGTTCGCCACGGCCACACCAACCTGCATACGCCCGATCTCGCCTGATCTCGGAAGCTAAGCACGGACGGGCCTGGTCAGTACTTGGATGGGAGACCGCCTGGGAATACCAGGTGCTGTAAGCTTTTCAACTGACGGTGGGAAAACTGCCAAAAATGTCATCGCATGTCAAAAAGACAAAAACATCAATACAGCTCCAAAAAGTCGCCAGAAAGACTTTGCGGCATCCTTAAAAGGCCCCTTTGTGGCATTTGTTTTCGCCACGGCCACACCAACCTGCATACGCCTGATCTCGCCTGATCTCGAAGCTAAGCACGGACGGGCCTGGTCAGTACTTGGATGGGAGACCGCCTGGGAATACCAGGTGCTGTAAGCTTTTCAACTGACGGTGGGAAAACTGCCAAAAATGTCATCGCATGTCAAAAAGACAAAAACATCAATACAGCTCCAAAAAAGTTGTCAGAAAGACTTTGCGGCATCCTTAAAAGGCCCTTTGTGGCATTTGTTTTCGCTACGGCCACACCAACCTGCATACGCCCGATCTCGCCTGATCTCGGAAGCTAAGCACGGACGGGCCTGGTCAGTACTTGGATGGGAGACCGCCTGGGAATACCAGGTGCTGTAAGCTTTTCAACTGACGGTGGGAAAACTGCCAAAAATGTCATCGCATGTCAAAAAGACAAAAACTTCAATACAGCTCCAAAAAGTCGCCAGAAAGACTTTGGCGGCATCCTTAAAAGGCCCCTTTGTGGCATTTGTTTTCGCTTACGGCCACACCAACCTGCATACGCCCGATCTCGCCTGATCTCGGAAGCTAAGCACGGACGGGCCTGGTCAGTACTTGATGGGAGACCGCCTGGGAATACCAGGTGCTGTAAGCTTTTCAACTGACGGTGGGAAAACTGCCAAAAATGTCATCGCATGTCAAAAAGACAAAAACATCAATACAGCTCCAAAAAAGTCGCCAGAAAGACTTTATGGCATCCTTAAAAGGCCCTTTGTGGCATTTGTTTTCGCTACGGCCACACCAACCTGCATACGCCGATCTCGCCTGATCTCGGAAGCTAAGCACGGACGGGCCTGGTCAGTACTTGGATGGGAGACCGCCTGGGAATACCAGGTGCTGTAAGCTTTTCAACTGACGGTGGGAAAACTGCCAAAAATGTCATCGCATGTCAAAAAGACAAAAACATCAATACAGCTCCAAAAAGTTGTCAGAAAGACTTTGTGGCATCCTTAAAAGGCCCCTTTGTGGCATTTGTTTCGCTACGGCCACACCAACCTGCATACGCCCGATCTCGCCTGATCTCGAAGCTAAGCACGGTCGGGCCTGGTGATTACTTGGATGGGAGACCGCCTGGGAATACCAGGTGCTGTAAGCTTTTCAACTGACGGTGGGAAAACTGCCAAAAATGTCATCGCATGTCAAAAAGACAAAACTTCAATACAGCTCCAAAAAAGTTGTCAGAAAGACTTTGCGGCATCCTTAAAAGGCCCCTTTGTGACATTTGTTTTCGCCACGGCCACACCAACCTGCATACGCCCGATCTCGCCTGATCTCGGAAGCTAAGCACGGACGGGCCTGGTCAGTACTTGATGGGAGACCGCCTGGGAATACCAGGTGCTGTAAGCTTTTCAACTGACGGTGGGAAAACTGCCAAAAATGTCATCGCATGTCAAAAAGACAAAACAATACAGCTCCAAAAAGTTGTCAGAAAGACTTTGCGGCATCCTTAAAAGGCCCCTTTGTGGCATTTGTCTTCGCCACGGCCACACCAACCTGCATACGCCCGATCTCGCCTGATCTCGGAAGCTAAGCACGGACGGGCCTGGTCAGTACTTGGATGGGAGACCGCCTGGGAATACCAGGTGCTGTAAGCTTTTCAACTGACGGTGGGAAAACTGCCAAAAATGTCATCGCATGTCAAAAAGACAAAAACAATACAGCTCCAAAAAAGTTGTCAGAAAGACTTTGGCGGCATCCTTAAAAGGCCCCTTTGTGGCATTTGTTTTCGCCACGGCCACACCAACCTGCATACGCCCGATCTCGCCTGATCTCGGAAGCTAAGCACGGTCGGGCCTGGTCAGTACTTGGATGGGAGACCGCCTGGGAATACCAGGTGCTGTAAGCTTTTCAACTGACGGTGGGAAACTGCCAAAAATGTCATCGCATGTCAAAAAGACAAAACTTCAATACAGCTCCAAAAAGTCGCCAGAAAGACTTTGGCGGCATCCTTAAAAGGCCCCTTTGTGGCATTTGTTTTCGCCACGGCCACACCAACCTGCATACGCCCGATCTCGCCTGATCTCGGAAGCTAAGCACGGACGGGCCTGGTCAGTACTTGATGGGAGACCGCCTGGGAATACCAGGTGCTGTAAGCTTTTCAACTGACGGTGGGAAAACTGCCAAAAATGTCATCGCATGTCAAAAAAGACAAAACATCAATACAGCTCCAAAAAGTCGCCAGAAAGACTTTGCGGCATCCTTAAAAGGCCCCTTTGTGGCATTTGTTTTCGCCACGGCCACACCAACCTGCATACATCTCGCCTGATCTCGGAAGCTAAGCACGGACGGGCCTGGTCAGTACTTGATGGGAGACCGCCTGGGAATACCAGGTGCTGTAAGCTTTTCAACTGACGGTGGGAAAACTGCCAAAAATGTCATCGCATGTCAAAAAGACAAAAACAATACAGCTCCAAAAAGTCGCCAGAAAGACTTTGGCGGCATCCTTAAAAGGCCCTTTGTGGCATTTGTTTTCGCTACGGCCACACCAACTCTGCATACGCCTGATCTCGCCTGATCTCGGAAGCTAAGCACGGACGGGCCTGGTCAGTACTTGGATGGGAGACCGCCTGGGAATACCAGGTGCTGTAAGCTTTTCAACTGACGGTGGGAAAACTGCCAAAAATGTCATCGCATGTCAAAAAGACAAAAACATCAATACAGCTCCAAAAGTCGCCAGAAAGACTTTGCGGCATCCTTAAAAGGCCCCTTTGTGGCATTTGTCTTCGCTTACGGCCACACCAACCTGCATACGCCCGATCTCGCCTGATCTCGAAGCTAAGCACGGACGGGCCTGGTCAGTACTTGGATGGGAGACCGCCTGGGAATACCAGGTGCTGTAAGCTTTTCAACTGACGGTGGGAAAACTGCCAAAAATGTCATCGCATGTCAAAAAGACAAAAACATCAATACAGCTCCAAAAAAGTTGTCAGAAAGACTTTGGCGGCATCCTTAAAAGGCCCCTTTGTGGCATTTGTTTTCGCTACGGCCACACCAACCTGCATACGCCCGATCTCGCCTGATCTCGGAAGCTAAGCACGGACGGGCCTGGTCAGTACTTGATGGGAGACCGCCTGGGAATACCAGGTGCTGTAAGCTTTTCAACTGACGGTGGGAAAACTGCCAAAAATGTCATCGCATGTCAAAAAGACAAAAACATCAATACAGCTCCAAAAAGTTGTCAGAAAGACTTTGCGGCATCCTTAAAAGGCCCCTTTGTGGCATTTGTTTCGCTTACGGCCACACCAACCTGCATACGCCTGATCTCGCCTGATCTCGAAGCTAAGCACGGACGGGCCTGGTCAGTACTTGATGGGAGACCGCCTGGGAATACCAGGTGCTGTAAGCTTTTCAACTGACGGTGGGAAAACTGCCAAAAATGTCATCGCATGTCAAAAAGACAAAACTTCAATACAGCTCCAAAAAAGTTGTCAGAAAGACTTTGCGGCATCCTTAAAAGGCCCCTTTGTGGCATTTGTTTTCGCTTACGGCCACACCAACCTGCATTCGCCCGATCTCGCCTGATCTCGAAGCTAAGCACGGACGGGCCTGGTCAGTACTTGGATGGGAGACCGCCTGGGAATACCAGGTGCTGTAAGCTTTTCAACTGACGGTGGGAAAACTGCCAAAAATGTCATCGCATGTCAAAAAGACAAAACTTCAATACAGCTCCAAAAAGTCGCCAGAAAGACTTTGGCGGCATCCTTAAAAGGCCCTTTGTGGCATTTGTCTTCGCCACGGCCACACCAACCTGCATACGCCTGATCTCGCCTGATCTCGGAAGCTAAGCACGGACGGGCCTGGTCACTACTTGGATGGGAGACCGCCTGGGAATACCAGGTGCTGTAAGCTTTTCAACTGACGGTGGGAAAACTGCCAAAAATGTCATCGCATGTCAAAAAGACAAAACATCAATACAGCTCCAAAAAGTCGCCAGAAAGACTTTGGCGGCATCCTTAAAAGGCCCCTTTGTGGCATTTGTTTTCGCCACGGCCACACCAACCTGCATACGCCCGATCTCGCCTGATCTCGGAAGCTAAGCACGGACGGGCCTGGTCAGTACTTGGATGGGAGACCGCCTGGGAATACCAGGTGCTGTAAGCTTTTCAACTGACGGTGGGAAAACTGCCAAAAATGTCATCGCATGTCAAAAAAGACAAAAACTTCAATACAGCTCCAAAAAGTTGTCAGAAAGACTTTGGCGGCATCCTTAAAAGGCCCCTTTGTGGCATTTGTTTTCGCCACGGCCACACCAACCTGCATACGCCCGATCTCGCCTGATCTCGGAAGCTAAGCACGGACCGGCCTGGTCAGTACTTGGATGGGAGACTGCCTGGGAATACCAGGTGCTGTAAGCTTTTCAACTGACGGTGGGAAAACTGCCAAAAAATGTCATCGCATGTCAAAAAGACAAAACTTCAATACAGCTCCAAAAAGTTGTCAGAAAGACTTTGGCGGCATCCTTAAAAGGCCCCTTTGTGGCATTTGTTTTCGCTACGGCCACACCAACCTGCATACGCCCGATCTCGCCTGACCTAGGAGGCTAAGCACGGACGGGCCTGGTCAGTACTTGGATGGGAGACCGCCTGGGCATACCAGGTGCTGTAAGCTTTTCAACTGACGGTGGGAAAACTGCCAAAAATGTCATCGCATGTCAAAAAAGACAAAACATCAATACAGCTCCAAAAAAGTCGCCAGAAAGACTTTGCGGCATCCTTAAAAGGCCCCTTTGTGGCATTTGTCTTCGCCACGGCCACACCAACCTGCATACATCTCGCCTGATCTCGGAAGCTAAGCACGGACGGGCCTGGTCAGTACTTGGATGGGAGACCGCCTGGCAATACCAGGTGCTGTAAGCTTTTCAACTGACGGTGGGAAAACTGCCAAAAATGTCATCGCATGTCAAAAAGACAAAAACATCAATACAGCTCCAAAAAAGTTGTCAGAAAGACTTTGTGGCATCCTTAAAAGGCCCCTTTGTGGCATTTGTCTCGCACGGCCACACCAACCTGCATACGCCCCTTGGTGAGCAGGGAGGAGCCAGAGGCACAGAGCTGCAGGCAGGAGGCAAGGAAGTGGAGCAGAGACACCACACACCAGGAATCCTCTTTTGTTCTAGTTTTTTTTTGCTTTTGACGAACATTGTTTGGACCTTTATTGTAAGTGTTTGAGAGATCTTTTTTGCCTCCCCGCAGTGTTTCACTGTCGGGGAGCCGCGGTTGTTTTGTATTTTTTTTTGAATGGCAGACCCAGCCAAGGACAAAATGGCTGCTCAGGGACTCAGCAGCCAGCCTGTTGGACTTAAGGACACTTTAAATGCGCCAGGCTTGGCAGAGGAGATTGGAGAGGTAGCAGTAACCGAGATGGAGCCTGCTGAAGCCACAGATATTGAGGCAAGGAAGGGGAAGAAGGACCCCGAGTGCAACATTTAAATGGAGCTCACAGTCAGCGTGGAGCTTGATGGTGAAGAGGCAGTATCGGCACTCGAGCTTATCCAAGCAACCAGGATGGTGTGCGGGGGCATTGTAGCTTGCCGCACCATGGGACCCAAGAAATACGAAATCACAATGAGCAGTGACGCGGGAAAAAATAAGTTAATGGACGGATTTAAAATTGGCAACACCAGAGTGCAGGGAATGGCTATTAAAAATAATGAACTGGTGGTTTCTTTCCTGGGACTGCCTGCCTACATCCCAGACGGGGAAATACTGGCCAAGCTGGAGCTGTGGGGAGTGTCTGCGGTCTCCCCCATCAAACGAAGGATGTGGCCTGGAACTAAGGTGGCTGATGGCACACGTTTGTCAAGGTAAGATTCACTGACGCAGTACAGTCTCTGCCTTACTCAGCTAAGTTCTCTACCGCAGCAGGCACAGAATATTTCAGGGTGATTCACGATAGACAGGTTAAAGTCTGCCGCATTTGTATACAGCCTGGTCACATCTTGAGGGATTGCCCAGAATTTACGTGTTTTAAATGTGGTGCAGGGGCACTTTGCCAGGGAGTGTGGAAATAAGATGGCTAAATGTAAAATCTGCCACAACAAAATGGATGACTGCATTTGTAACGCCTCAGAGGAAATTTCGGAGGAGGATAGTCTAGCATGGGACATAGAGGGTTGCAGCTGGGAAGATGGAGGGGACCTCAGGGGCAGAGAGTCGGCGAGGTTGCCCCCACCTCGGCCACAACGGGCAGGGGCTCCTCCAGAGGGGGAATCTCAAAAACGGGTCCTACTCGGACATGGTCCATACGGGGAGGTCGAAAAATGGGCTCTACCTCGGACCTGAGCTGCACAGGAAAATCTGTAAAACAGCGCCACGAGAGGCTTTCAGCCTCAGGCTTACAGCCTTTCAAGATGACAGAGGAAGAAAAGAAAGAGGTTTCAGATGGGGCTAGCACGGCAATGGAGTTGGGCGGGCTGGTGCAGTTGACGTGCCGGTCTCCTCAGCTCCAACCCCTTGAACCCTTTCACCCTGACGCACAGCCTGTTTAGCGGCAACAAGCCACCTGCCACCCATTTAGGCCCCTCCCAGAGCACGGAAAACCTGTTCGGCCCGGCCAGATTGTTCTCCTCCTCTGTAAACAACACATCAACATCTGAGGATGAGATTATCCAACAAAATAAAAAGGAAGGGACAGTCAGAAGGAAAGCATCGATAACAAAAGCAAAGAAGAAATCCCATAAAAAGTAAAAAATAAAATAAAATGGCCAGTCCCTACTGCCTCTCAGTTTACTCACTTAATGTGAGGGGACTAAGAACAGAGAAGAAAGTGTGTCACCTTCTCTCCACACTTCCTGGCGAAATTTGCTGCCTACAGGAGATTAGGTGGTCTCAGAGCACTATAGTGGCGGCCCGCTGGATGTGGCCAGGCTGTATTTTTCTCTCACTAGGCCCCTCTGGCCGGGGGAGTAGCAACCCTGGTTAGGGGCTGGTGGAGAAATGCAGCAGACTCACAGTGACACCGAAGGGAGGTTCACGGTGATAGATATAGGTGAATCACAAAATAGGTGGAGGGTTATAAATGTATACGCACCAAATACAGAGACAGAAAGAAAACACTGTTCACCAGGTTGAGCACGTGGGCCACAGGGAGAGTTTTGTTAATAGGGGATTTTAATATCACATTGACACGGATGGACATTTCAACTAACAACAAATTTAAGGATGACAGCAGTAGAACACAACTAATACACCTATCGCACCAGAACACCTGGCCGAGGCCTGGAGGACGCCCATCCATCGGCCAGGTTGTTCAGCAGACACCAAGTGGTGAAGGGGTAATGAAAGGGTCTAGATTAGATCTGTGTTTGCTGTCGGTGGAGTTGATGCAGCAGCTGCTGGCTGTGTCGCACTCACCTCACCCTTGCAGTGATCATGACTCCCTGGAGGTGGTCTTCAGGCGCAGGGGCGGCCCTAGGAACGGGGATCTTGGTGCCTGAACACTGCCATCCTGAGGGAGCCGGCTTTTGTTGGCAAAATCATGGGTCTCCTCTGTGTCTTACAGGATCGGCTCGTGACGGGAGACCTCTTTGAGGAGTGGCCAGCATTTAAACAGAGAGTCAGGTCGGCGGCAATAAGTTACTGCAAGCGAGGGCGTGGCAGGGGAAGTTGAAGGTAGACAGTCTCACCAGGATCCTTCAACTGAGGCCGACGCTGCCGCCGATGACCCTAACAGGACTTAACCCTGTACTCGCGGCCAAACACCAGCTGCACGCCTGGGATGAGGAGCGCTGCAGGTGCGAGCATCAGGGCCAAGGTTCGCACGCGTGGAGGGCGAAACATCATCGGGCTTTTTCTTGGTCTGGAGAAACTGCGCCAACAAAAATCACATATCTGCTTTGACTAATTCCAGCGGCCAGATCAAACATGAAATAGATGCAGTTCTCCAGATCACGACAGAATTTTACTCAAACTTGTTCGCAGCCGAACCCACCTCACAGGTTGACCGTGACCTCGGCGATCGGTGCTCTGAGTCCGCTTCCTTGACTCCTCGGAGAGCCGCCATGGTGTGATTCCCTCTCACCTTGGAGTGAGGTGGAGTCCGCCATTGGTGGTCTCTCTGGAGGCAGGAGCCCGGGAGAGGATGGGCTGCCGGCAGATTTTTTCAGACTTTTAAAAGGTCGCTTGCTCCCATCCTCTTACACGCCTACATTAGCCATCATCGACCAGCGCAGAGTCCCCAGGGGTTTGCATCTGGTCTCATCACTCTCCTTTTCAAAAATAAAGGTGAGAGGCATGACATCAAAAACTACAGACCAATCAGTCTATTAAACACCGACTATAAAATCCTGGCAAAGATCCTGGCAAACCGCTTCGCCAAGTGGTAGCAGAAGTAGTAAATACAAAACACTCTTATGGTATCCCAGGCAGAGACATCTCCGACACTGTCCTCTCCCTCAGGTACCTCATTGGTCGCATGCAGAGGGAGGGTGGTCTTTACCTAGGCCTGGATTTTGAGAAAGCCTTTGACAGAGTCGACCACACCTTCCTCTGGGGGGTAATGCAGCAGATGGGGTTTGGGGAGGGCTTCATCTCCTCCATCCAGCTTCTTTATCATTCAGCTGCCAGCAAAGTGAAGGTCAACGGGCTCTTGACCAGCGCTTTTCCCATCAAGAGGTCAGTGCGACAGGGCTGCCCCCTGTCCGCGCTTCTCTTCAGCCTGGTCACTGAGCCTTTGACTCAGCTCTTGCTGGCCAATAACCAAATCAGAGGCATAATGACACCAGCGGGGGAGGAGGTGAAGGTCCTCCTTATGCCGACGACACAAACATCACAGTGGGGAGGGACAGTGTTGAACATGTACTCTACGAAGTCAAACGCTACTGCATGGCTTCCGGCGCCAGAATCAATGCCAGGAAGTCCACAGTCATGCTTCTTGGTGGAGTGACGAGACCAGCAACTCTAGGGGACTTTGAGCTGGTTGATGGGGAGGCTCGCATCCTGGGCGCCTTTTTGGGGAAGGACATCAATGCGGCGGCGGACCGAACTTGGGGGTACTGGAGAACAAAGTCACCTCCAGGCTGAACCTGTGGAGGGCCCGTGCCCTGTCGCCAGAGGTAAAGTGATTGTTGTTAACGCGCTGCTTTGTCCATCTTGAATTTTGCCCTGGCTGTTCATGCCCTCCCCAGAGGTCCTGGCCAGGATCAACAGGGCGATCAGTGTTTTCCTGTGGAAACACGCTGGTCAACACGGTCGCCCAAACACCATCGTGGGTAGGCTGGAAGGAGGGGGCTGAATTTGGTTGACCTCGAGTCCCGGAAGCATGCTCAGAGCCAGACTCGCAGCGCTTCCTCCTGAGATCTCACATGGCACCCTGGAAGAGCTTTTTCCAACAAGAGTTACACTCTTGTGGGAGGTATGGTGACATGAATCTCTGTCAGATCCTCCCACCGAGCCGGTACCAACATCTTGGGCTGCTGGAGAGAGAGATCATGGAGGCATGGCGCCTCTTGAGGCCCCTCCTCAGGGTCAACATCACGAGCAAGGCCCAGGCCCTCGGCCAACCGCTGCTCAACAACCCTGAAGTCACATACCGAGGACGGCCTTTCGCCCTGCCGACGCCTCCACAAGGCCTCAATGGGGGCTCTGGGGACGCCAGGGACGAACGCCGCCGCTGCCCAGGGCGCTGTGTGGGAGCTGAGGAGGAAAGGGATTGAGGTCAAGGCAAACAATTCGGAAGATCGCTGGCCACTCTTCGAACATGTGTCCCGGCCCAGCTGGTTGGAGCCCTTGGGTGGAGGTGAGTGCGACACAGTGCAGATTGGGCCCCTGATTTCCTCCTGGCTTCAGACTTGAAATCCACAGCTTTTGTAGAGCTAAGAACTGTCGCCTGTATAGGGCCTTTGTCGACAGAGTCTGGAAGCCTCCTGCCTCAGAGAGGACCTGGGCCTCTCGCTTTCCTGGCCTAGACATCGCCAAGTTGTGGCTCAACATCGGTGAGGGGAGACTTCCAGACTCTGCTTTCAATACAGATTTCAAGCTGAGGCACAGGAGGATCATCACTGGGGTCCAGCTGCATCAAATTGATAGCAGCAAGTACAGCAGAGACTGTGCTGTATGTGGCGAATCTGCTGAAACTCTTGAACACCTGTTTTTGGAGTGTACTGTCTGCCAGTCTTTTTCTTTCAGCAATACGAGACCTGCTAAGGAGACTCCTGCACTTGACCTGGGAGAGAGACGAGGACTGGAGGAAGGTCTTCCTCTTCGGCTCCAGCCGCCTACCAGCCGGGCAGTCAGGGGAACCGCCAACCTCATCCTGAGCATTGCCAGACATACCATCTACCTCGCCAGAAACGCTGCCCTGCATAACGAAGGAAGAATCCACCATCTCAGACTCTTTGCCTCACTGCTCAAGGGTCACGCCACCTTCTTGGCCCGCCATGACAGCCCCCGCATCACCTCCTGGTACAATGGAGAGCATCTGGCCCAGCTGCTGACGATAGACATCGACCCACCTGCCTGCACTTTGGGGTCTGGAGGCCGGGCGGCCCTCCCCTTCTGTGCTGGGGGAGCAGTCACAACTAATAAGGCCAAGGGAGCCAGATTAGATGAACCTCAATACTGCCAAGGCAGTTTCCTGCCCTGGCAGCAAACAGAGACCTATTTTAGAACCTTTAAAACTTTGTGTGGTCAGGACGCTGCCACGGACTTTTGGCTAAAAAAAAAAAAAAAAAAAAAAATGTATGTCTATATGTCTCTTTTTCACGTAATGAAATGTTTGAAAATATTTTTTGATGAGTTATTTAATAAATAAAGATAAAAAAAAACATACGCCAGATCTCGCCTGATCTCGGAAGCTAAGCACGGACGGGCCTGGTCAGTACTTGATGGGAGACCGCCTGGGAATACCAGGTGCTGTAAGCTTTTCAACTGACGGTGGGAAACTGCCAAAAATGTCATCGCATGTCAAAAAGACAAAAACATCAATACAGCTCCAAAAAGTCGTCAGAAAGACTTTGCGGCATCCTTAAAAGGCCCTTTGTGACATTTGTTTTCGCTTACGGCCACACCAACCTGCATACGCCCGATCTCGCCTGATCTCGGAAGCTAAGCACGGACGGGCCTGGTCAGTACTTGATGGGAGACCGCCTGGGAATACCAGGTGCTGTAAGCTTTTCAACTGACGGTGGGAAAACTGCCAAAAATGTCATCGCATGTCATAAAAGACAAAACATCAATACAGCTCCAAAAAGTCGCCAGAAAGACTTTATGCATCCTTAAAAGGCCCCTTTGTGGCATTTGTTTTCGCCACGGCCACACCAACCTGCATACGCCCGATCTCGCCTGATCTCGAAGGCTAAGCACGGACGGGCCTGGTCAGTACTTGGATGGGAGACCGCCTGGGAATACCAGGTGCTGTAAGCTTTTCAACTGACGGTGGGAAAACTGCCAAAAATGTCATCGCATGTCATAAAAGACAAAAACATCAATACAGCTCCAAAAAGTCGCCAGAAAGACTTTGCAGCATCCTTAAAAGGCCCTTTGTGGCATTTGTCTTCGCCACGGCCACACCAACCTGCATACGCCCGATCTCGCTCTGATCTCGGAAGCTAAGCACGGACGGGCCTGGCTCAGTACTTTCTGGATGGGAGACCGCCTGGGAATACCAGGTGCTGTAAGCTTTTCAACTGACGGTGGGAAACTGCCAAAAATGTCATCGCATGTCAAAAAGACAAAAACTTCAATACAGCTCCAAAAAGTCGTCAGAAAGACTTTGGCGGCATCCTTAAAAGGCCCTTTGTGGCATTTGTTTTCGCTTACGGCCACACCAACCTGCATACGCCCGATCTCGCCTGATCTCGGAAGCTAAGCACGGACGGGCCTGGTCAGTACTTGGATGGGAGACCGCCTGGGAATACCAGGTGCTGTAAGCTTTTCAACTGACGGTGGGAAAACTGCCAAAAATGTCATCGCATGTCAAAAAGACAAAAACTTCAATACAGCTCCAAAAAGTCGCCAGAAAGACTTTGTGGCATCCTTAAAAGGCCCTTTGTGGCATTTGTTTTCGCTTACGGCCACACCAACCTGCATACGCCTCGATCTCGCCTGATCTCGGAAGCTAAGCACGGACGGGCCTGGTCAGTACTTGGATGGGAGACCGCCTGGGAATACCAGGTGCTGTAAGCTTTTCAACTGACGGTGGAAACTGCCAAAAATGTCATCGCATGTCAAAAAGACAAAACTTCAATACAGCTCCAAAAAAGTCGCCAGAAAGACTTTGGCGGCATCCTTAAAAGGCCCCTTTGTGGCTTTTGTCTTCGCATTACGGCCACACCAACCTGCATACGCCTGATCTCTTCTGATCTCGGAAGCTAAGCACGGACGGGCCTGGTCAGTACTTGGATGGGAGACCCCCTGGGAATACCAGGTGCTGTAAGCTTTTCAACTGACGGTGGGAAAACTGCCAAAAATGTCATCGCATGTCAAAAAAGACAAAACTTCAATACAGCTCCAAAAAGTTGTCAGAAAGACTTTGGCGGCATCCTTAAAAGGCCCTTTGTGGCATTTGTTTTCGCTTACGGCCACACCAACCTGCATACGCCCGATCTCGTCTGATCTCGGAAGCTAAGCACGGTCGGGCCTGGTCAGTACTTGGATGGGAGACCGCCTGGGAATACCAGGTGCTGTAAGCTTTTCAACTGACGGTGGGAAAACTGCCAAAAATGTCATCGCATGTCAAAAAGACAAAACATCAATACAGCTCCAAAAAGTTGTCAGAAAGACTTTGCGGCATCCTTAAAAGGCCCTTTGTGGCATTTGTTCGCCACGGCCACACCAACCTGCATACGCCTCGATCTCGCCTGATCTCGAAGCTAAACACGGACGGGCCTGGTCAGTACTTGGATAGGAGACCGCCTGGCAATACCAGGTGCTGTAAGCTTTTCAACTGACGGTGGGAAAACTGCCAAAAAATGTCATTGCACGTCAAAAAAGACAAAAACTTCAATACAGCTCCAAAAAAGTTGTCAGAAAGACTTTGTGGCATCCTTAAAAGGCCCCTTTGTGACATTTGTTTTCGCTTACGGCCACACCAACCTGCATACGCCCGATCTCGCCTGAAGTCGGAAGCTAACCACGGACGGGCCTGGTCAGTACTTGATGGGAGACCGCTCTGGGAATACCAGGTGCTGTAAGCTTTTCAACTGACGGTGGGAAAACTGCCAAAATGTCATCGCATGTCAAAAAGACAAAACAATACAGCTCCAAAAAAGTCGTCAGAAAGACTTTGGCGGCATCCTTGAAAGGCCCCTTTGTGGCATTTGTCTTCGCTACGGCCACACCAACCTGCATACGCCCGATTCGCCTGATCTCGGAAGCTAAGCACGGACGGGCCTGGTCAGTACTTGGATGGGAGACCGCCTGGGAATACCAGGTGCTGTAAGCTTTTCAACTGACGGTGGGAAAACTGCCAAAAATGTCATCGCATGTCAAAAAGACAAAACAATACAGCTTCAAAATGTTGTCAGAAAGACTTTGCGGCATCCTTAAAAGGCCCTTTGTGGCTTTGTTTTCGCTACGCCACACCAACCTGCATACACCCGATCTCGTCTGATCTCGAAGCTAAGCACGGACGGGCCTGGTCAGTACTTGGATGAGAGACCGCGTGGGAATACCAGGTGCTGTAAGCTTTTCAACTGACGTGGTGGGAAACTGCCAAAAATGTTATCGC
>JAQQSB010001062.1:0-25574 GCA_029721515.1 Synanceia verrucosa | reverse complement strand
CAGGAGCTATGCCCATCTCTTCTACTCCCCTCGCGGCTCTGTTCCCATGGGCCGAGGTCCACACCAGACTGCCTCTTTAATGTGCACTTCACATATCTTGCACCTCACTATACATAGTCACATTTAGGCACATATAGGGACTCAACACATAGGGCTTTGAAGACAGGTGGGGGTGAGGACGGTGGGAGATTTGGTGGTGCGAATTGCAGTGCTCCAGGGCACTGTAGTCTCCCCCTCTCCCACCCACTTTCCCCCCCTGCTCTTCAATTTTAATACAGTAAACACACTCACGCTTTTGGGGGGGTTTGGGGTGGCTTGGGGATTCGGATTAGGGTTGGCTGCAGGTACCCTTATCCTGCAGCCCTCTGTTCTTCCCCTGCAGCCTCTCCTACCCTTCCAACTTTTAATGCACCACATTACACACAGGGTAGCACTAACCACGTTTTGGGCGATAGGCTTCCTCGTCTGGAACCGGGGAAGCCCATAAATAGGTTGGGATCACTAAATTAAATTAATGGCCATTCTGGGGGGACCCTCGTGTCGCTGGCCCCTTGGACCTGTCCTGGCCTCCTGGGAGGTGGTGGTTTCTGTCTCCTCCTGGTCGTTGGATCTGAGTGGTTCTCGTGGCCCGGGTGGCTCTCTGGGTTTGGCATCGCCGATGCTCCCACTCCCGGGTTGTTGTGGACACCTGGCCGATCTGGCCATGAGGGGTTGTGGTAGACGCTCTGGGCTTCGGTGTTCTACACACATGCATGTTTATCCAGACCTTATTAACTCCTCCCGAGTCACATTGATGAGTACTGATGTGAACTGCTAGTATGTGCCAAATCATTCGTCCGACTTCTCACTAAGGTCATATTTTCTCCACATACTTCTTTCATTTGTGTTCTCGGTAGCCTACTCTATACGGTTAGGTTCTCCACTACTCTGGTGTTCAGTACTGTTGGGTGTTGCGATGAAGGTGTTAGGAATGACACAGTAGCTTACACGTTTATTTTATTCCAATAGCACTGCCTGTCTGTAAACTTCCCTTTTGTTTTGTCTGATCTCCCTGTCTGTCATTTATTTCCCCCTCTTATCAGCCAGGTGTAGCACGTCCCTCTCTGGCTTATAACAGGAAATTCCAATAAATAAAGTAAGATTAGATTCCAGGGAGGGCCGATGATGGTCACGTACACGCACCAAATATTAATAGCTTTTGCTGCAAGACTAAAATATGCATAATCTCATAAAGGTCGACACTCTTTTGTGGTGTTGAACAATGAGAACAATGCAGACAAAGTGAAAAAAAAAAAAGAAAAAAATTCTTTCATAGGAAATACATTCATAGAAAGTAATACATTTCACAAGAGAACAGAAAGCCAAAGTAACTACACATTAACAACTAAAGTGGTTAGCTAGCACCATCTAGCTGCTAATATTCACGGGTTGTCTGGCCAATTTATGTCTAATGATGATATTGTCGCTCAGATCCTAGCGACTGATGTTGATCCACTCCTTTTAGATTAATCCAAGAAGGGGAGGAGATATTAAATATTAATTATTTTTTTTATTTTATTGGTTGTTTTTAATTTGTTTTATTTTGTTACGATACCATTGTTTCATTTATCTGCATTTCCTCAGCTTTGTCAAGCTAACTACAGTGTGGCAGCATCAGACAGGAAACCAATGTGACTTTCGTATTAAAATATTACATATTACAAGCAGATCATACCATCTGATACTTTAAGTAACTTTGATTAATAAATCAACATATAATCAATTAAGATGCATTATTATAGAATTAAAAAAGTAGGACTTTATTGATCTACAGTCTAAAGTAACATTAAAGTTATGTATATAATGATAAATGATTATGAATCAGTAATATAATACTATACATTATTAAAACATGTTTGTTCACATTTACACAAACAAGTAGGCTATAATTTTCAATGTTGGACTATTTATACACTGTGGTATTACTCTTTTACTTAATTAAAAGATGTAAATACTTTGTCCACTACTGTTAAATGGTATGATTGAGACTGTCCTCCTCGAAAAAACGACCACATAGGTCATTTGTACAAGCAGCGTATACGACCGCATGCAACGTTTTAAATGTAAGCGCCCACTAGTGGTCGAGTAAATACCGACACTCCGGTGCCTCAGTTGACGCAGCGTCACCACATGACATGTAAATCAAAAAGACCCTGCTAACGGAGGGAGGAGTTTCATTGAAATCATTTTGTGATTGAAACGTCGTAGCACTGGTAAGCCTGACAAGTTTGTATGTTTAATTTTATTTGCTCCTGATTTGTATGAAATTGATCGGTTACTCATAATTCAAATGTCAGACTACGTTTGGTCTAACGTTTTAGTTACAGATCGGTTGTTAATGATATCAAAGATAAGTGATTTTACCAATTAGGCGATAACGTTCACATGCTAATGTCCTGCTAGCTAGTTTATGTCTATACATGTCCACCTTTAGGACCCCACAACAGGCAAAACTAAAGGTGCCTTGCTCAAAACAGAATTATTTTGTCCAATAAAACACTAATGTTACTGTTTTATTGCACTGTTATTAGCAAAAGGTAGCAGATGTGAGCTGTATAGGCATTTCTGTCAGCAGGAAACATTGTTGTCCTAGTACTGTATTCCAAACTGTACTAACAGTTTTTGACTGAGTTAAATTCTGTGAACCCATCACTTCTAAAAGGAAATGAAAATATGAAAGGACATTGAAGGTGCAGCACTGGCTGTATTTACAGTTCACATAATCAGGTTCATATTCCTTAATCTGATTGAATAGCAAACATGCATAATCCCCATCAGTGGTGAAGGACTAGTCTTTGGCAGCTCCTAACCTGTTGATACAGAGTCTAGGTTGTTTTATGAATGTACTTTTAGCTTTTGAACTGACAACTTATTCCCCTTAGACATTTTTAATGATAATCCACTTTGCTTTAAGTTAAATGTACTTTTCAGTGGCGACAAATATGGTTGCACTACTAATCCTAGTTCATCTGTTTTTCAGGTCTTAAGAACATCAAACTATACATCAAACTATAGAATCCAACGGTTCTTTTAAGAACCACATTCCTTCTTTCACTCGTTCATTTTTCTCTCAGCTTTTGCTTTGCCTGATTGTTTCTCTCTTTTCCTCTTTATCTTTCTACTTTGATTTTTCCCATCCTTCTTTCCTTTCTCTTTTCTCTGAATGGCATCTGAGACCTTCAGGGAGTGGCTGGAGGCAGGAAAGCTTTGGCAGATGAGTTGGAAGCAAAAAAGGTATATTTTTATATGTTTTCTCTATTATTGCACTTACCTAAATTTCTCTGATAATACTCTGTACATGATATGATGTGTGTGCCCCAGTAAAGGCAAATAGATCATTTAATTTTTTTTTTTTTTAGCCATCAAAGAAAAGGAAACAGAAGGGACTGGAGGCTCCAATGTTTCCTGGAGGACAAGGGACCATAATGGGTACATTGTACCAAAATACATCCCAAAGAATCAATCTGGTCAGCAAAATATTAGGTAATATAATATAATAATAATAATATAATGTTATAATTATATGCATTATATGCTGTTGGTCAGCAGTAATGTTTCTTACATTATTGCTTGCAGTTAAGCCCACTAGCACTGTGGAAGTGCCAGAAGTTGAGGACTCGCAGACAGATGAAATTCCTCAAGAGGTCCAAAATCTTGGTATGTATACTGAAATCAGCAGCTCAAATAAAGTAAACCTTAATCTTTGAATTTGAAAATGTAAAGTATAGGCATTTGAATATTGTATGTACTGAGTAGCAGCCATGTATATGACGCATTTGCTGTGGCAATGCCATATAGACCATTTTCGATTTATTAAAAAAATATTATCATGACTGTCTTTGACATTTTTTTTATGATCTATCAATTTAGATCAGCATCTTCAGAGATTAAGAGATCTGTTGAGTTCGGCCACCATCCCTGCTTCAGCAGAAGTGGAAGAGTCAACCAGCATGTCTGAGTGGACTAGGAGGCAGCTGATGACTGAGAGGAAATTCAAGGCTGCAGTGCCAGAGCTCCTGAGTTGTATGCTGGCCACAGAAAGTGTTCCCCAGCATTGCTGTCAGCAGTGTAAAACAGTCAATGCTGTGGTCAGGTGCTTGGACTGTGTTCCCTCGGGAGTTCAGTTTCTCTGCGCAGCATGTGACTCAGTGGTCCACAAAAAACTTATCTTTCATGACAGAGAAGTCATGATTGATAGTTTTTATAAACACATCCCTCCCACATGCTCAGTGAAGATGGATGAAAGAGGTCATTATAAACTGGTCGAACAAAGTATATTCAAAAGATGTAGCAGTTTTTTTTCTGTTTCCATAAAATGCACTACACACTATAAAATGCACTACACTGCACTATACAGTGTCATAAGTGTTTTATTATTTGACAATATGTACAGGTATTCATTTCTGAAATTGTCATTACTCTACACTGTAAGAAGTCTTTCAGTGGTATTGTCCATTTTACTTTACTTGTAAAAGTATATTTATTCCAATAAATCAATTTATTTTTCTTTTTTAGTTTTTGAGTTATCTGTAAGTAAAAAGTGTTTCCCTATCTCACTTTTTTATGTGATAAAATAAATTTTTATGGGACTTCAACATAAATTGATTTAACAAAACTCAGTTTAAACGTTTATATCAGACGTAAAACGTCACGACCCGCCCACCTGTATGCAGTAACGGAATAACAAGCCCGGGCATTGCAGGCTTCACTGTCGAATGTTCCTGAAGACACGTCTTTCACGGAGCCCAAGGAAAACACTTTACCGAACTCATGTAAGTAACAATTTATGTTGTCAAAGTCAGATTTTGCCAGAATTGAAATGTCTAAATTTGCAATTTACAAAAGCATGGCTCAACGTTATATTTTGTTTGCTAATTTTCCTGCCACCGACCGCCATTTCCGATGTGCTCGTCTTACCTCCAACAGCTCGTTAACTTCAACCAAACACTGTTTGTAGCCAACCTGTGCAGTTTAAAAGTAGCATTTTCTTTGCGTGGCAGTTTAATACAGATAGATATAGTGACTTGTACTGAAAACTATCGCGCCGACGTGGTATTATTGGCAGTGTAGGCTGCCACACACACATACACAATGGTACTGGTGGGCGAGGGATAATCGTTTGGTGGAGCTGAATGTGGTGTGGTTTTTATCTTCAGTCCTTTATGCCATTGTCCTTATGAAAAGGATCTGTAGTGTCATAAATAATTGTATTTTCAACTTCTACAATTAATATCTCAGAGACCCGACGCAATGTCGATGTGAAGTTGTGATTATTTATCTGAACGCATTTGTGCAAACGTATTGTGTTTCATTTTGAAATGGTGCGGAAGTGTGTTACGTTGATTCTGTGTCGGCTTTCCTGCCTAGTATGATCTGCTCTGTTGAGCTTCGCCACAATAGAGAACGTATGTGACTTCACAGCGGTTTAGCAACGACTCTGTTAAAAATAGAACTGTTACTGTACAATTACCGCGATATCGCGCATTTACTGTTAGCGTGAATTGCGACATGTCCATGCTCCGTGTCTATGTGTGCACGTGTGTGTGTACTACGTGATTGCATGCCCGCACGACCGACATCAGGTGGAGATGCTGACTGGAAGAGATGAGAGATGGTGAAACCTGTTTATTTCTTTATTTTTTCTTTATGTGAGAGACTGCTGCGGGCCTAATGGGAAACACTGAGGTTGCTGTATGGTATTTTTGTAGTTAGCATCACTCTGGCTCCTTTTGACAGGAAGTCAGTTGGGTTTTACATCATGCTTTGGATATTGCCTTAGAAAATAAGCTGTGTGTGTCTCACAAAGCATTTGTTTTTTCTCTTGTTCAGCAGGATAATCTTCACAAATGAGTATATTAGGGTGTAAAAAAAAAGATATTAAGGACTCTTATCAGGCTTATATATCCAAGAGGTTAGAGATTAACCATGACTTATTTTTTCTCTCTCTCCAATGACAGATGGGATGACCCTGTAAATTGTGCAGCACTGTTGTTCCAACCAAGAGTGACATTTACTGATTCATAATCATTTATCATTATATACATAACTTTAATGTTACTTTAGACTGTAGATCAATAAAGTCCTACTTTTTTAATTCTATAATAATGCATCTTAATTGATTATATGTTGATTTATTAATCAAAGTTACTTAAAGTATCAGATGGTATGATCTGCTTGTAATATGTAATATTTTAATACGAAAGTCACATTGGTTTCCTGTCTGATGCTGCCACACTGTAGTTAGCTTGACAAAGCTGAGGAAATGCAGATAAATGAAACAATGGTATCGTAACAAAATAAAACAAATTAAAAACAACCAATAAAATAAAAAAAAATAATAATTAATATTTAATATCTCCTCCCCTGTGAGTGGATGATTGAGTGGATCAACATCAGTCGCTAGGATCTGAGCGACAATATCATCATTAGACATAAATTGGCCAGACAACCCGTGAATATTAGCAGCTAGATGGTGCTAGCTAACCACTTTAGTTGTTAATGTGTAGTTACTTTGGCTTTCTGTTCTCTTGTGAAATGTATTACTTTCTATGAATGTAAGATTTTTCTTTTTTTTTTTTTCACTTTGTCTGCATTGTTCTCATTGTTCAACACCACAAAAGAGTGTCGACCTTTTATGAGATTATGCATATTTTAGTCTTGCAGCAAAAGCTATTAATATTTGGTGCGTGTATGTGACAATCACCGGCCCTCCCTGGAATCTAATCTTACTTTATTTATTGGAATTTCCTGTTATAAGCCAGAGAGGGACGTGCTACACCTGGCTGATAAGAGGGGGAAATAAATGACAGACAGGGATATCAGACAAAACAAAAAGGGAAGTTTACAGACAGGCAGTGCTATTGGAATAAAATAAACGTGTAAGCTACTGTGTCATTCCTGACATCTTCATCGCAACACCCAACAGTACTGAACACCAGAGTAGTGGAGAACCTAACGTATAGAGTAGGCTACCGAGAACACAAATGAAAGAAGTATGTGGAGAAAATATGACCTTAGTGAGAAGTCGGACGAATGATTTGGCACATACTAGCAGTTCACATCAGTACTCATCAATGTGACTCGGGAGGAGTTAATAAGGTCTGAATAAAACATGCATGTGTGTAGAACACCGAAGCCCAGAGCGTCTACCACGACCCCTCATGGCCAGATCGGCCAGGTGTCCACAACAACCCGGGGGAGTGGGAGCATCGACGATGCCAAACCCAGAGAGCCACCCGGGCCACCGAGAACCACGCAGATCCAACGACCAGGAGGAGACAGAAACCACCACCTCCCAGGAGGCCAGGACAGGTCCAAGGGGCCAGCAACACGAGGGTCCCCCAGAATGGCCATTAATTTAATTTAGTGATCCCAACCTATTTATGGGCTTCCCCGGTTCCAGACGAGGAAGCCTATCACCCAAAACGTGGTTAGTGCTACCCTGTGTGTAATGTGGTGCATTAAAAGTTGGAAGGGTAGGAGAGGCTGCAGGGGAAGAACAGAGGGCTGCAGGATAAGGGTACCTGCAGCCAACCCTAATCCGAATCCCAAGCCACCCCAAACCCCCCCCAAAAGCGTGAGTGTGTTTACGGTATTAAAATTGAAGAGCGGGGGCAAGTGGGTGGGAGAGGGGGAGACTACAGTGCCCTGGAGCACTGCAATGCACCACCAAATCTCCACCGTCCTCACCCCCACCTGTCTTCAAAGCCCTATGTGTTGAGTCCCTATGTGTGCCTAAATGTGACTATGTATAGTGAGGTGCAAGATATGTGAAGTGCACATTAAGAGGCAGTCTGGTGTGGACCCGGCCCATGGGAACAGAGCCGCGAGGAAGTAGAAGAGATGGGCATAGCTCCTGAAGCACTGGGCCCCCAGGATCAAGAGGCCAGGGGCCAGGAGATCCCACACAAACCAGCAGGCCCCACCAGCACCATGACCCTGAAAGCTGCAGCCTCAGAGCAGAGCCCCAGCAGCCATGCAGAATTAGAGATGCAGCGACCAACCAGCACAGCCGAAAAGGATCGATACGCACTCCACCAGCCGGGAGCCAGATGCGCAAGCCAGCGCTGTCCGGCAAACAATCCCCCTACCGGCGGACCCAGATCACTCCCCCCCAAGCCCCGGGATGCCCCCTTGTGTGCAAGGGGAGGCCCCCCCCGACCCACCGTAACACTGATCCGCCCCACCACCCCCCCAGCACGAGGAGACAAGCTCCGCTGGGAACGGAGCAAGCCCCCATCCGGCTTGGCCCCATCACAGCCCAGGAACGCGTCGGACCCGGATCGAGGATCGAGCAAGCTGAGCTTGGAGGCCCGGCCCCAAGCCAACCCCACCAGCGACGGGGACCCCAGACACCCGGGACGGGAGAGGGGAGGAGGAGCAGGCAGGCAGGAGAGAAGAGAGGAGGGGACGCGGGCAGGAAAGGAACTGGGAAGCACCCTCCCGCCCCACACCCCCAGAGCCAGCCAGACCGCCACGAGGAGATAGGGGCAACTACCCCCCCCGGACCCCGGAAAACAGCGAAGGCCCAGAAGCCATAGGGCCCAAAAGGAGAGACATCGGACACATGGCCGTGGCCACAGCCAGGCAGGCCTCTCAGAATCGTAGAGCAACACCAGGGACAAGAGGAAAAGTAATCCCCTTGTGCCAGCACCCAGCCTTGGAGTCCTTGGATCCATCATTCCTTAATGAAGAGATGGTTATTCAACTGCAATATAAGAGAAGAGGAGACAAGTTAGGGATCAGAACAAAGGCACAGAGAGAATGAATATTTTCTGGAATAGCTCAAATTTATGAGGGGGGTCGGCATATGCTAACAGACAAGAGCAGACTATGAATTTATATTAAGAGCTCTAATAAATAGAGATTTTTCTTCTGCCAAAAAATGTAGGACAATGTTTTGTTTTTTTTTTTTAAAAAAAAAAAGGGGAAACAAGAATAGACTATAGATTTATATTGAGAGCTCTAATAAATGGAGACCATTTTTCTGTAAAAGATGTCAATTGGTTCTTTCGGGAAGCAGATATTTTCTCAAGTGAGATATACTCAAAGAGGAGGTTTAGCCAATGGGTAATGTTGATTGCTCTCTTATCCTTCCAATTAACCAAGATGGTCTTCTTAGCGATGGCGAGAGCTACAAGCATGGGTTGGAGGTGAATGACTGGTACTGTCGCTGTAGTAAAATCGACAATTAAGCATAAGTTTGGAGATTGTGGAGAACATAGCCACAGTGCATGAAAATAAGTATCAGTAGTTTTTTGAGTGCATTGGGTGCACAAGTCAGACTGTGAGAAACCCATTTTATACATTTTATACCGCACAAAGTCTGGGTTGTACCAGATTGGTGAGAGTATACTGGGTTGAAGTGGTGAACCTGTGATTTCAAGGGCTCTCCACCATGCAGACAGTGTGTAGGCGATCAAGGGATTCTTGAAGCAGGAATGATTTTTAAGAATAGAGGTGATAAAGGGTAGATCAGCGAGTTTAATATGGTTGCAGTCTAACTGTTCTAGTTCCATCCAGGAGTTATATTCTTCCTGTGGATGGATCCACTTGATAAGGTATTGTAACTGATTAGCTAGGTAGTAATGCAGAAAATTGGGAGCCTCAGTCCACCTTCAGACTTATTCTTCTGGAGAGTAGCCAGGCTGATTGTAGCCTTTTTGTTCTTTGAGTAGAATTTACCGATAGCTGAATCTAATGTTTGGAACCATTTTGTTGTGGGTTTAAATGGGATCATGGAGAAGAGATAGTTGATTTGGGGTAATATTTTCATCTTGACAGTAGCTAGTAGAGAGATACAAAAAACACAAGGATCAACTTCAGGGAGGATTCGTCTTGTCAACTAAGAGTGAAAAACATAAACTAAGGTCGGGAAACAGAACAAACTAGGATCTACTCAGGGGAGGATTCTTCTCGCAAAACAAAAAGGCCAAGGCTATCAAAATTACAACAAAAAACTACCGTAAGAGGCGTAGGAAGCTGGAAATCTCGGAATGCAGAACTCGGGAGCGACGAACACACGGACACAAGGAACATGACGATCACGCAATGAGACAGGGGAGGACAGGACTATTTATACACCAGGTAATGGGGAACAGATGGAGACAATCAGGGCGGGGTCAGACAATCACCAGATGCGGGAAACAAGAGGAATGGGAAGTGTGAAGCTGAAACGAGAGGGAAGACACAGTTACTTCAAAATAAAACCGGAAATGACAAAACAACATAGACACAAGACAAAAATGGGTAACTTAACCAGAACAGACATACGAATCATGACAGTACCCCCCAGGACTGGCAACCTGACGGTCCAGGAGGCTGAGGATGCTTCTTATGGAAGTCTGTAATGAGCGTCTTGTCCATAATGTAGCTGGCCATGATCCATGATCTCTCCTCGGGCCGTAACCTTCCCAGTCGGCCAGGTATTGCTTCCCTCTCCCCCTGTTGCGAACAGCCAGGAGCTTGCGGACGGTGTATACAGGGTCCCCATTAATCATCCGCGGGGGAGGACGAGGAGGAGCAGGTGGAAACCAGGGAGCTCTCATGGGCCGGCTTGATTTTTCCAACGTGGAAGGTAGGATGTATTCTGAGGGACCGGGGAAGTCTGAGCTGAACCGCCGCAGGGCTGATGACCTTGGAGACAGGAAAAGGACCAACAAACCGGGGAGCCAACTTTCTGGAAACAACATTCAGTGGAAGATCATGAGTCAATAGCCATACCTTTTGCCCTTCCTTGTACTGCGGTGCTGGTCTCCTGTGGCGATCCGCTGCCTTTTTCATCTTCTCCTGGGTCCTGAAAAGGATCCTGCGAGTAGCTGCCCACACCTTTGGCAGCGTCGGATGTGGCGTGCAGCAGAGGGAACCACCACCTCTTTCTCCAGGGCTGAGAAGGTGGGGGGTCAATAGCCATAAACACACTGGAAGGGCGAGATGCCTGTGGCAGATGTGGGGAGCGTATTATGGGCATATTCGACCCAAGTTACCTTACTGCTCCAGGAGGATGGGTTCTGAGATACTAGGCATCGTAGGCAGGTCTCTAAAGTCTGGTTGAGTCTCTCGGTCTGGCCGTTAGCCTCCGGGTGGTACCCTGACGTGAGGCTGACCTTGGCTCCTATCATGTTGCAAAATTCCTTCCAGAACCTGCATACAAACTGGGGCCCCCGGTCCAAGAGGACGTCTGTGGGAAAGCCATGTAGGCGAAACACATGATGCATCATCACCTCTGCCGTCTCCTTGGCAGAAGGTAGTTTGGGCAGAGGAATAAAGTGAGTCATTTTGCTGAATCGATCCACCACCGTCAAGACGGTGGTGTTACCTTTGGAAGGGGGAAGTCCCGTTACAAAGTCCAAAGAAATCTCTGCTCACGGGCGGGATGGGATGGGAAGTGGCTGCAGTAGACCTTGGCGCCGCTGGGATGATGTCTTGTTGCGAGCGCATACTGGGCAGGCCTCGATGTACTCTCGGACCATGCTGATCATATTGGGCCACCAGAAGTGCTCCCTGATAAACTCCACCGTCCTCTTGACCCCCGGATGGCAGGTGAGAAGCGAGGTGTAGCCCAAGTGGACCACCTGGGGGCGTAGCTGGGTGGGCACAAACAGACAATTGGGAGGGCACCCCACAGGTGGCGGGGTCACACCGTTGGCCTCCTTCACCTCGGATTCTATTTGCCAGGCCACCGCTCCAACAACACAGTCGCGTGGAAGGATAGATTCGGGCTCTCTGGCTTCAGGCTCGGGGTCGAAGAGACCGGAGAGAGCATCTGGCTTGACGTTCCGGGACCCCGGCCTGTAAGACAAAGAGAAATGGAACGGTTAAAGAATAAGGACCACATGCTCTGGCGAGAATTAAGTGTCTTAGCATTTTTTAAATATTGCAGGTTTTTATGGTCTGTCCAAACCAGGAAAGGGAGCTGGGACCCCTCTAGCCAGTGCCGCCACTCCTCCAAGGCAATCTTGATGGCTAAAGCTTGCGGTCCCCCACGTCATAATTCTGCTCAGCCTTGGACAGGCGGCGAGACAGGAAGGCACAGGGATGAACCTAGTTGTCCGAACTGGAACGTTGTGACAGAACGGCTCCCACCCCCAAGCTGGAGGCGTCCACCTCCACAATGAACTCGCGGGTGGGGTCGGGCATGGCGAGAACTGGAGCCGTGGTGAACTGTCTCTTGAGCTGAGCGAAGGCTTGGTCGGCAGCAGGGGACCATCGGAACACCTGATGAGGAGAGGTTAGCATGTGCAGTGGAGCCGCAATGGCGCTAAAGTTACGGAAGAACCGACGATAAAAGTTAGTAAAATCTAGGAATTGCTGAACCTTTTTACAGCTATGCGGCACTGGTCACTCTGTGACAGTACTTACTTTAGCCGGGTCCATTTGGATCCGACCCTGGGCTATGTGGAAGCCCAGGAAGGATACCCGACCCGGCATGAAACTCACACTTCTTGGCTTTACAGAATAATTGATTTTGTAAGAGACGTGAGAGTACCTGTCTGACGTGCGGTTGGTGTGTCTGCAGATCCGAGGAGTAGATTAGAATGTCGTCTAAATACACATAGACGAATCTGTCCAGGAAATCCCAGAGCACATCGTTAACCAGCGCTTGAAACACTGCCAGAGGCGTTGGTGAGTCCAAACGACATTACAAGATATTTGTAATGTCCTGACGGCGTGTTAAAGCCGGTCTTTCACTCATCCCCCTCCCGGATGCGCACCAAATGGTAGGCGTTCCGCAGATCCAGCTTAGTGAAAATCTTGGCAGGTTGTAATTGTTCAAAGGCAGACGACATCAGAGGGAGAGAGTATCGGTTTCTGATCGTTACTTTGTTTAAGGGTGCGTAGTCAATACAGGGACGGAGAGTGCCATCTTTCTTCTTCACAAAGAAGAATCCAGCGCCACCGGGAGGACAAGGTACGGATGAGACCAGCCTGGAGAGAGGTGGTGATATACTCTTCCATGGCCTTCTCCGGGCCGGAGAGCGCGTACAGGCGCCCCTTGGGGATGATGGCATCTGGAATCAGGTCAATGGCGCAGTCGTATGGTCGGTGAGGGGGAAGAGACAGGGCGCGAGCCTTACTAAAGGCCTCCGCCAGGTCATGATAGCAGGCGGGTACCCCGGCGAGGTCAGCAGGGCCGTTGGTAAGCCTGGGACCCTCCTCCTCAGTCTGGAGTGCCCCGATGGTCACGGGGAAGGAATCCGCTGCAGGCAGGATCTCCGACAATCCGGAGACCAGGACTGGACTTTCCCCGAACGCCAGTCCACCCGTGGATTGTGTTTCTGCAGCCAAGGAAGTCCGAGCACCAGCGTGGGTTGTGGGGATCTAAACAGATACCGTTCGAGGCGTAGGAAGCTGGAAATCTCGGAATGCAGAACTCCGGAGCGACGAACACACGGACACAAGGAACATGACGATCATGCAACGAGACAGGGGAGGACAGTACTATTTATACACCAGGTAATGGGGAACAGGTGGAGACAATCAGGGCGGGTCAGACAATCACCAGATGCGGGGAAACAAGAGGAAGGGGAAGTGTGAAGCTGAAGCGAGAGGGAAGACACAGTTACTTCAAAATAAAACCGGAAATAACTAAACAACATAGGCACAAAACAAAAATGGGTAACTTAACCAGAACAGACGGACGAATCATGACAATAACTTTACTTTTGAAGAGATAAAACTACGGACCTGCAGGTACCTAAATAAATGTCTAGAGGGAAGGCCATATTGTTCGATTAGCTGGTTAAAGGATTTGATCGTGCCATCAGCTACCAAGTCTCCTGTAGTACAAATACCCTTTTCAGACCATAAAAGAAATGCGTTGTCTTCAAGGCCAGGAGGAAACTCTGGGTTAAAATGAATGGGGGTGAGAGAGAGAGACAATCCTCCTGAGTCCCTATTTTTATTGAAAATTCTCCAAACCTTTAATGTATTTTGGAGAAGGTAGTTTCCCCTAACTTTGTTTGACACCCATTTTTTGGAAACATTCATAATATTACACAGAGTAATTGGATCCAGGGGGACAGCCTCCATGCTAAGCCACATGGATCGGGGATCGTTTCTAAACCATTCCCAGAGGCAAGCCAATTGATAATATTTAATATTCGGCAAGGATAACCCACCCTCTCCTTGGCAAAGTTGTAACCTTTGTAATTTCAGTCTTGCCCGTTTGTTCTTCCACAAACAAGGAGATAATGAACTATCAGGATAGAGTGTGACTTTCTAGTTAGAAGAACTGGGATCATTTGGAACACATAAAGCAAACAGAGAAGTATATTCATCTTAAGAAGGTTTATTCTACCTATAAGAGATAATGGGAGATTGGTCCAACGAGCCATCCATCCATTATCGACCGCTTATCCTCATAGAGGTCGCGGGGGGGCTGGAGCCTATCCCAGCTGTCTTAGCTGGCGGAAGGCAGGGTACACCCTGGACAAGTCGCCACCTCATCGCAGGGCACATAGAGACAGACAACCATTCACACTCACATTCACACCTACGGGTCAATTTAAATTAGTCAATTAACCTAATCCCCATGCATGTTTTTTGGATGGTGGGAGGACGTCGGAGTACCCGGAGAGAACTCCACGCAGACATGGGGAGAACATGCAAACTCCACACAGAAAGGTCCCGGGCCGGGGTTAGAAACCCGTACCTTCTTGCTGTGAGGCGACAGTGCTAACCACTACACCACCGTGCTGCCTCCAACGAGCCAGATCCTCTTTAATTTTACGGATTAAAGGTACAAAATTGGCTTTATAAAGACCAGAGAGGAATGGAGTTATATGTATACCAAGATAAACGAACCCAGAAGGTGACCATCGAAAAGGAGCTGCACCAGAGGAGGACCAGGGAGTGTGGAGGGTTAAGGCATAGCCTCTGTTAATTAATCTTGTAGCCCGAACACTGGCCAAAGGTTCCAATAATTTCAACGATTCTGGCAATAAAAGTCTCAGGACTACTTAGAAAGAGCAGCACATCATCTGCATAGAGGGAGATGGTATGTTTCTGGGGATCTATATAAATGCCAGCTACCTGAGGATCGCCTCCTTATCGCCTCTGCCAAGGGCTCAATAGCAAGCGCAAATAGAAGAGGAGAGACTGAAAACGTGGGAGATTTCCAACCGTTTGAAATGACAGAAGCACTAGGGGAATCATATAAGAGAGAAATCCATTTAATGAAGCTATCTCTTAAATTAAATTTAGAGAGGACCTTCAGTAAATATGACCATTTGCCTCTGTCAAAGCCTTCCTCGGCATTTGAGAGAGACCACAAACAGCTTTGGTTTTCAGGTTTGTGCCAAATTGAATAATATTCAGCAGTCTCCTAATATTGTGGCAGGAATTGCATCCTTGAATTAAACCGATCTGGTCTATTGAAATAAGATCTGGGAGAACATGCTCCTAATCTTCTGGCTAAGATTTTTGCAATAAGTTTTCTATCTACATCAAGCGAAGCGATTGGTCTGTATGGAGGAGCAATCCTCTGATGGTCTGCCCTTTCTTCAAAAGGGGAGTTGAACAAAATAATTTAATAAAATTAAATCCACTGCTGAAATAGTTAATCAGGACAGGAGAATTAAATGTGGACTTTTAAATATCAGGTCATTATCATCTAAAGCTCTACTAGTAAATGAATTAATATCTGATAACCAGGTTGATTTATTTTGTCTTACTGAAACCTGGTTGTGTCAGGATGATTATGTCAGCCTGAATGAATCCACTCCTCCTAGTCATATTAATACTCATATTCCTAGAGATACAGGTCGTGGAGGAGGAGTTGCAGCCATTTTTGATTCTAGTCTATCGATCAAACCTAAACCTAAATTAAACTATACGTCTTTTGAAAGCCTGGTTCTTAGTCTTTCTCATCTTAAATGGAAAACAGAGAAACCAGTTTTATTTGTTATAGTGTACCGTGCTCCAGGTCCATATTCTGAATTTCTATCTGAGTTCTCTGAGTTTTTATCAACTTTAGTCCTGAGAACTGATAAAGTCATTATTGTAGGTGACTTTAATATTCATGTGGACATTGACAGTGACAGCCTTGGTACTGCTTTTATCTCGCTGTTAGATTCAATTGGCTTCTGTCAGAATGTTCAGGAACCAACTCACTGTTTTAACCATACCCTCGACCTGGTCCTGACCTACGGCATTGAAGTAGAACATTTATCAGTCCACCAACAGAATTCCTTCCTATCAGACCATTACTTGTTGACCTTTGAATTTTTTCTTCTGGACTACGCTGCATCAGGTAAATCCATGTACACTAGATGTTTATCTGAAAGTGCTGTAGCCAAGTTTAAGGATATAATTCCATTAGCTTTTAATTCAATACCTAATATCAATATACTTGAGGGCTCAGACTTCAGTCCTACTCAAATTGATAATTTGGTAGATAGTGCTGCAGACTGTCTGCGAGCATCTCTAGACTCTGTTGCTCCTCTAAAAGAAGATAGTAAAGCATAGAAAGCTGGCTCCATGGTATAACCCTCACACCCGCAGTTTAAAGCAAGCAGCAAGAAGATTTGAAAGGAAGTGGCGTTTAACCGGTCTGCAAGCGTCTCGCCTGGACTGGCATGATAGTTTGAAAGCTTATAGGAAGGCTCTCCGTAAGGCCAGAGCAGCTTATTATTCATCATTAATAGAGGGAAATAAAAACAACCCCAGGTTTCTTTTCAGCACTGTGGCCAGGCTGACAGAGAGCCACAGCTCTATTGAACCATCTGTTCCCATAACCCTCAGTAGTAGTGACTTCATGAGCTTCTTTAATGAGAAGATTATAACTATTAGGGGAGAAAATCCAGTCACACTGTGCCTTTGACTGAAACTGCTTTATCTTTAAACACAGGAAGCATAGGACTCATTGAAAGAACTTGATGTATACTTGGACTGCTTTTCTCCCATAGACCTCCACAAACTGACTTCATTGATTTCCTCATCTAAGCCTTCTACTTGTCTCTTAGATCCCATCCCAACTTCACTGCTTAAAGAAGCTTTACACGTTACTGAGCACCTCTTTACTGAACATGATCAACTTATCTTTGCTGTCAGGCTATGTACCTCCAGTCATTTAAAGTAGCCGTAATCAAACCTCTTCTGAAGAAGCCCGGTCTTGAGGTTTTAGCCAACTATAGACCAATATCCAACCTTCCTTTTCTCTCTAAGATCCTTGAGAAAGCAGTGTGCAGTCAGCTGTGTGACTTCCTCCAGAACAATAATCTATTTGAGGACTTTCAGTCAGGATTTAGAAAATATCATAGCACCGAGACCGCTCTGGTGAAAATTACTAATGACCTGCTAATTGGCAGTAGCTCAGTCTGTAGTGACTTGGGCTGGGAATCGGTGGGTCACCAGTTCAAGTCCAGGTCGGACCAAAATGTGGAGAGTGGACTGGTAGCTGGAGAGGTGCCAGCTCCTCCTCCTGGGCACTGCCGAGGTGCCCTTGAGCAAGGCACCGAACCCCCAACTGCTCGGGGCGCCTGGATAAGGGGCAGCCCCCTCACTCTGACACCTCTCCTCTAATGCATGTGCATGTGTGTGTTTCATAACTTCTGTGTGATGTGCAACTGAGAAATATTAACAGAGTGAAAAAAATGTAATTTCCCCATTGAGGGATCAATAAAGTAAGGCTTCTTCTTCTTCTTCTTCTTCTTAATTGCGTCAGACCATGGACTCGTCTCAGTACTTGTCTTGTTAGATCTTAGCGCTGCTTTTGATACTATTGACCACCATATCCTGTTGCAGAGATTAGAACATTTAACTGGCATCAGAGGAACTGCTTTAAGCTGGTTCAAATCCTACTTATCGGATCGATCACAGTTTGTTCACATTAATGATGAGTCCTCCATGCAGTCCATAGTCAGTTATGGAGTTCCTCAAGGTTCTGTGCTTGGGCCTATTCTATTTACTTTATATATGCTTCCTTTCGGCAATGTTTTCAGGAAACACTCCATAAACTTTCACTGTTATGCAGATGATACTCAGCTATATTTGTCATTTAAGTCAGACGAATCCAGCCAGTTAGCTAAACTCCAAACATGTCTTCAGGATATAAAAACTTGGATGGCGCACAATTTCTTGTTGTTAAATTCAGATAAAACTGAGGTTATTCTAATTGGCCCTGAAAATCTCCAGAAATAACCTATCTAATGACTTATTTAATCTAGGTGGCTTTGTACCAGCCTCGAACACCACTGTAAGGAATCTAGGGGTAATTTTGACCAAGATATGTCCTTCAACGTCCACATGAAACAAACAGCTAGAACAGCTTTTTTCATCTGCGCAACATTGCAAAAAATAAGGCATATTCTCTCCCAAAACGATGCAGAAAAATTAGTCCATGCATTTGTAACTTCCAGGCTGGACTATTGTAACTCGTTATTATCAGGCTGCCCTAATAAGTCTATCAGGACTCTCCAGCTGGTCCAGAACGCTGCAGCACGTGTTCTGACCAGAACCAGGAAAAGAGACCATATTTCTCTGGTGTTAGCCTCTCTGCACTGGCTCCCTGTAAAATTTAGAATAGATTTTAAAATCCTCCTCCTCACCTACAAGGCACTGAATGGTCAGGCACCATCTTATCTTAAAGAGCTAATAGTGCCTTATAATCCTGCTAGAACTCTACGCTCTCAAAATGCAGGACTACTAGCGGTTCCTAGTGTTTATAATAGTAGAATGGGAGCTAGAGCTTTCAGTTATCAAGCTCCTCTTCTGTGGAACCAACTCCCTCTTTCAGTCCGGGAGGCAGACACCATCCCCTTATTCAAGAGTAGGCTTAAGACTTTCCTTTTTGATAGTGCTTATAGTTAGGACTGATCCAAGGTTGACTCAGGCTGCCTTGGATCAATCCTTAGTTATGCTGCTATAGGTCTAGACTGCCGGGGACTTCCTCTGACACACTGAGCTTCTCTTCTTCTTCATTTCGATGCCTCCATTAAGTCATTTTACTAACTCATCTTCTTCCCGGAGCTCCCTGTGCTCCCAGCTCCCAGGTGTCCGTGAGCTGAGGCTACTTGTCGAGAAGGAGGTGGTGTCATCCAGGCTTGGCTGTCCTGATGGTGGTGAGATGGAGAAGAGGCGATGCTGCTCAGGTTGTATCTTTTAGGAGTAGTGGAGAAGAGGATGTGTTTACTCTTCCTCCCTTTAACACATGCTGCTGATTATTTTTGTGCCTCGTAGTCCCTGTGCGTTCTCATCTCACAGGTATCCATGGATCCAGTCTACCTGGTGGAGTAGTGGTTGTGCAGACCAGTCCGGCTTCATCTTCTGGTTCTGAGTGACGTGGTGGTGATGAGGTCATCCTGCGGAGGTTTCTCCTGTTTGGTGTGGTGGAGTGGAAGATGTGCTGCCCAGGCTTCTTCTGGTTGGCGTGGTGGAGAGGACGACATGCTTCTCATCCTTTGCTGATAGCTTGATGATGCTCTTCATCCCCTTGGACACTCTCATATAATTATATATACACACACTGTATATTAGCTGTTGTTATATTGAGTTGGACATTTCCATACAATTTTGTATGTTAGTGTTAATGTGTTTTCATTGTTGTTATTCTGTACACATGGCATCTATTGCAGCGTCTGTCCATCCTGGAAGAGAGATCCCTACTCTGTTGCTCTTCCTGAGGTTTCTTCCGTTTCTTTTTCCCTGTTAAAAAGGTTTTTGGGGAGTTTTTCCTTAGTCGATCTAGGGTCATTTGTAAAGGACAGAGGGTGTCATATCCTGTACAGATTGTAAAGCCCAATGAGGCAAATTCATAATTTATGATATTGGGCTATACAAATAAAGTTGACTTGACTTGACTTGACTTCAGAATCAGCGAAATGTTGGTATCCATCATAGTATTTGGGAGGTGACCAGAATTAAACAAGTGGGATAATATTTTAAGCAGAGGGTCGACTAATAGGCTCTGAAAAGATTTAAAAAACTCCAGAGTCAGGCCATCAGGGCCGGGGCCTTGTTATTTTGCAGTTCATTAATAGCAGCAATCAGTTCCTCTCGTAAGATGGGGCTGTTTAGCAAATCTTTCTGGGCCTGAGAAGCCTGAGGTAGAATGATGGCTGACAAAGTTTTGCATGTGGGCCTCAGACTGAGGCTCTGATTCAGATTTATATAAAGATTCATAAAACCCTTGAAAGCATCTATTGATATCCTTACTATAATGGACTATTTTGCCTGTCTCATCTTTTTATTGCGAAATAGCTTGTGAGTCAGATCTGGTCTTAACTAAATTTGCCTATTGGACTTATTACCAAACTCATTGCATTCTGTGTTTAGCAAGAAACAGGGATTTCTGAGCCTCAAGTGACATAAGTGTATCCAGAGCTGCTGTTTCAAATTGATAAATTTGAAATCTCAAGACACTGGAAGGGTTGATATCAAACTCTCTCTGGAGCTTCTTTAATTGTTGCCCTATTTTCCAGCCGTTCTGCCTCCTTCTTGCGCCTAAAATGGGCAGAGAAAGATATTGTAATGCCCTAGACACAGCTTTAGCAGTCTCCTAAAGCACATTAGGAGAGATTTCTGGGGTACCATTCTCAACCAAAAAAAGCTTGAACTGCTCAGTAAAGTATTTTATAAAGTCTGGTTCTTTAAGCAGGAAGTCAGGAGGACATATTGGTGGAGCATACACATTTAAATAAGAAACCATCTCACCATATAGTGAACCTGAGATCATTACATAACGTGCAAGTTTATCACTTTTGACCTTCACTTCAGTAAGAGGCAAAGGCTTTATGGATCAGAATTATGACCCCTCTGCTCCTCTATGTAAAGGAGTAATAAAATATTTGGCCGACCCAATCTCTCTTTAATCTCTGGTGTTCCTCATTACTCGGGTGGGTCTCTTGGATGAAAGCCATTTGTACTTTTCCCTCTTTAAAAAGTTAAGAATTTTCTTCTGTTTGAACAGGCTTTGAATCAGTGTACATTCCATGAGCGGAATGTAATTGTTGAGCTATCAACCATAATCGAGCAAGTTTTGAATTGCTGAGTGCATGCCTAAAATATCAAAAAAACAACAACAAAAAACACTCAAAAAGAAGAAAATACACATGTAGGTGATAAAAACCATAAAATAAAATAATCAAACCCCGTACTTCCCCAAACGAAGCACCAGAATCTTAAACCACTGTGCATCTAAACTGTGCACTACACCAGTACTTCCAAATGTATACTGTATATGCATTAAGCAAAACTACAATCAAAGAAAAAAATTTCACACATGAAATTACACTGTAATAAGGTTAACGGGCTGGAAAAACAATATCGATCCGCCACCTTGGTGGCACCTCAAACAGTTTGGAATGACAGGTCTCAAGCAGTTTAAATTGTCGAGTCAGGCTTAATAAGAAAGAGAAAGTGAGCTCCGTTGTAACAGCCGCCACAGTCCCGAATAACATATGCCATGGTAAATAGTTTGTAGAGCCAGTTTATCAAACAGTTCAATTCGCATTGTCTGTGACTCACCCTTATGCAGGAGGCTGTGGCGTGAAGGATTCAGGTGGCGGTGGCCGGGCCGAGCGATCTTTCCTGCGCAGTATTTTTCGGCGGCCTCTGGGTGTTGAATATATGCTTCTCATTGTTGAACGTCAGCTGCAGCCGTGCGGGAAACAAGAGGCCATACCTGACCTCAGCAGCTCGGAGTTTCTGCTTGATGTTGGTGAATGCAACTCTCTGTTTAGCGACATCCATGGTGAAATCCGGAAAGATGCGCACGGATGGCCGCCGAACATCAACGCAGCTCTCTCCTGCACTTAAGCCGGAGGATCTGTTGTTTAGCCTGAAAGTGATGGACTTTAACGATTATCCCGGACGCGAAGGGGCTCCTGATTTGGGCTTGGGAGCCAACGAGCGGTGGGCTATATCTAGCAATGGGAAGGCTCCGGAGTTGTCAATGCCCAGCAGCTCAGCAAAAATATTTGACATAAATGAAATTACCTGGGGCCCCTCTGCGTTTTGGGGATTCCCAAACCCTCAAATTAAAGCGTCTGCTTCTGGACTCCAAGTCTTCAGCTTTGGACACAAGCATTGTGTTGCTTTGCTCAGCGCCTCACATTTCACCTCGAGCTCAGGCGACCCTACCGTCAATATCTTGAAGTGAGGATTCAACATCCGTGAAGCGAGAGGCAAATGAATCAATTGTGGACTGGAGGGTACCAATGGAGGTGCGGGATTCCTTCCGAAAAGGATTCAATCAGCCTGACCATGGAGGAGGGAAGGCTCCTCGTCCTCTGAGTCATCGTCACTATCATGTGGCCGTGGGTTAGCACCAATGTTAGGATCAGCCTTGGCGACTCTCTCGGCCGGTTCCTGGCGAGAACTGCCTTTCCCTGTCATCTTGTGGATCTTATTGACAAAAGGTGGGCCATTATAAGAAAGCAAAAGAGTAGTTTACGAGCTTATTTAAACAAAATATCACGGGAGCTGGTCAGGATCGTCTACTCCTTATCCATGCTCCACAGCACATAATATTTGTTTTTATTATATATAATATTATAATATATATAATAAAAGATATAATATTTTTATTTCATTCTCCACTACAGTGCATCGCCTCTGTCTACTGACAGCTCGTGACGCTGTATCATTCATACCACATTCATGCACTGAGACATCGATGACAATTGGTTCACTTGGGCTTTTTTTTTCATGGGGTTTAGTAGTTCTTGAGTCTTGTTCAAGGACACTTCGACATGCACCCAGGGAAGACTCAAACCCGTGATCTTTCGATCACTGATCAGCCGTTCTAACCAATGAGCTATAGCCGCCCGGCTACGTCAAACTAACTGCAGTGTGGCAGCATCAGACAGGAAACCAATTTGAGTTTTATTAAAATACATATTACAAGCAGATCATACACAGTAGTGGAAGAAGTATTTACGTCCTTTAATTAAAGTAAAAAGAGTAATTCCACAGTGTATAAATAGTCCAACATTGAAAATTATAGCTTACTTGTTTGTGTGTGTAAGGAAAGTGAACAAACATGTTTTAATAATATATAGTATTATATTACTGATTCATAATCATTTATTATTACTATGCATAACTTTAATGTTACTTTAGGCTCTGTAGATCAATAAAAAGTAGTACTTTTTAATTCCTATAATAATGTGCATCTTAATTGATTATATGTTGATTTATTAATCAAAGTTACTTAAAGTTATCAGATGGTATGGATCTTTGCTTGTAATATGTAAGGTTTTAATACAAAAGTCACATTGGTTTCCTGTCTGATGCTGCAGTCAGCACGGTAGTTAGTCTTGACAAAGCTGCAGATAAACGAAACAATGGTATCGTGAAAAATGAAATAAATTAAATACAAGCAATAAAATAAAAAAAAAATATTTAATTCTGTTAACAAACATTATCTCCTCTCCTACTGGGATTAATCTAAAAGAAGTGGATCATCACTGAATCGCCAGGATCTGAGCGACACACATTACAAGGAGTAAATGACATCAGTTTCTTTAGTGGCTCTAAAAAGATCTGACCTTCACATTAAGGTTACTGTGAAATTTCAAATATCACTGTAAATCCCTTCCAGAGATGATGTTATTTATATTAATTAAATTGTCGCTCCTGATCCATATGAATGCAATATTACATAATACAACATTTTATTGTTTAATATTTAAACATCTCCTCTCCCTACTTGGATTTATTGTAAAAGAAGTTGATCACACTATCAGTCGCTAGGATCTGAGCAAACAACATTATCAATGAGACATAAGTTGGTCAGACAACCTGGTGAATATTAGCAACTAGATTGGTGCTAGCTAACCACTTTAGTTGTTAATGTGTGTGATAATCATGGCTTTCTGTTCTATTGTTAAATGTGCTACTTTCTATGAATGCAAGATTTTTCTATTTTAATTAAAAAGAGAAAAACAATACGTTCACAGATGCTGCAGAAATGTCCAACAAACAAAAAATTGCATACTGAGGTGCAGTACTGGAGTAAATGGGTAAATGAAGCTGCTTCATTGATGTTGCTCTATGCAGGAAGTAAGAGGGAAAGCAAAGTGCATCACTGCATGGCGGGAACACGATTTGACAAAGCCTTCTGGTACAAAGCAACATGAATACTGTAATATACGACAATACTAAAGGAGCAAATGACACTGGTTTCTTTTATGGCTCCAAAAGATCTGACCTAAAACATTATGGTTATCGCAAAAATGCTAAATATCACTGCAAATCCTTCCAGGCTGATGTTATTTATGTTAATTCATTGTTGCTCTTATCCAGCAGATGTTACAACAAAACATTATACACTTGCCAGGTTGCCAAGAGGATAATTTCAAACCCAAACTTTATCGTGATTTAAAAACATTGGCCGTCCACTCACAGCTCATAGCGTCATTCCCAGCGCTTTATGGCACCAAGCAGCGGCATCGCGTCTCACCAATGATTGCCCATAACGCTGTATCATATTCATGGTCACAGTTCACGTAATTTATCTGGGGAGATGATGTCACACGAGCAGTTGTTTGGCCTGTGGTTCAGCATTCAGCCTCAAAGACACTTCGACATGCACTGTGTAGCACCAGCGATCTTTCATCACTGATCAAGCTTCGCCTTTACCCACCGAGCGGTAGCTGCTCTGAAAACGCACAGCCATCAAGTGACCCTTTATAGCCGTCTGGTCAACTAGTGTCTAACATATTAATTGCTGCCTGCATCCCGCGACTGATGCTGATCCACTTCTTTAAGATTAATCCAAGTTAAGAGGAGATAAAATAAATATTAATGCCATTATTATTTTTTTTATTGTTTGGTTTTTAACTTGTTTCTGTCACGATACCATTCTTCTTTTTCGCCCATCTGCAGCTTTGTCAAACAACTGCTGCAACAAACAAACAAAAAGTTTGATTACTCCGGTTACGTAAAACTTCTGCCACCTATGTTACCACAGATTTAAGATATGAGCTTTATCATATGAATTGTTATTTGTGATATGGTGTATACTGTTTTTCATATACTTCACATCAAGTATTTCTTTTTGAGGCAGCTTCAATAGACTAATCGTCTTTGGATATGTGTACACCACAAGTTTGCGATTGCTCATGCCAATATCTCACAAAAACAGTTTCTTCTTCCCAAAAGTGATTGTGGTGAGCAATTTATTTTAGGAGTGACTTAATCCTGCTTCAAATGAAGTTCTCTCTACTCCTTCATCCACTCCCTGTTCTCCTCCCATGGCCCACTCTCTACCTCCCAGTCCCACTTCTCCTGTGCTCCACTCCCTGTTCCCCTCATTGCCCACCCTCCACTTGCTCCTCCTAAAAGTCCACCTCCTTTGTTCTTCCTGTGTCCACACTCCCCTGCTCAAACCAACTCATGGAAAAGAAACAAGCACAACATTGAACCACGAGTGGGTATGTGTGTGTTTTCTGTGATTCCAAACTGCATTTGAATTTACTTTGTCAGTCATTTAGTTAGTCATTTAGTTAGACAAGTGATCCATAATGGGTACATTGTACCAAAATACATCCCAAAGAATCAATCTGTCAGCAAATATTAGGGAATATAAAAAT
>JAQQSB010001061.1:0-26403 GCA_029721515.1 Synanceia verrucosa | reverse complement strand
CAAATGCCCAACACGAGAACCTTGTGTGGACAATGCCTGCGAAGAATCTATCTGTCTCCGGGGTCCATGTTCATGGCCAGATTACTCTGTTACGTGTGAGCTAAGGCCTGGACCCCGGATGCAGAGACTGAGGCAGCGAAGATAACTTGAAGTGTTTATTCTCACCACAAAATACACAAAGTTAACAAAAGGCGAGGGCAAGAGCAGGCGATGGGCGAGTGGCTGGCGTTGCTGGAGTAGTAGAGCTGGAGACAGGTCCGACGTACGAGTGGCGACATAAACAGGCTGCTGAGATGGGGTAATCTGGCACAGGAGTGGAGACTGGGCCGCGCTTAAATAGCAGGATGAATGAGTGGATGAGAACCAGGTGTGTCTCGTGGAGAGAGCCAACCAATCACCGCCACTGCTGCACACACACTGCCCTGGAGAGAAGGAGGGGGAAGGGGAGACAGGAAAACACAAAACATGCCACACAAAACAAAAAGGCACCTACAAACCTAACACTGGACTCACTTTTTGCCCGATCATTTGCTGTCTTACAGATTAATGAAGAGTTCCGAAGGTGCACTGCTGTTCCACTGGAATCAACATTTATGTCCCAGCTGGACAGGTACACTCCAAAGCTCCTGGAGCTCTTCAGTGCAAAAGGCGGAGTGACTGGTCAGCGCATCAAGAACATGTTGATGGAACTGATACAGGTGGGTTAAAAGCGGTTTAAAAGTTAAAGCTGACTGTAATCATGCCCTAAAGGAATAGTAGTATCACAGATTTGGAGTAAAATTGGCAACAAAATTAATTAATTTATTATTATTCTATAGGACCCAAGTGCCTCTGCAATGAATAAGAGAGATGTGACTCTGAAATGCCTCATAGAGTGCATGGGAGAGAGTGGACAGGAGCTAATCTCTGACTACTGTGTAAGTATTGTTTAAAAGCAGGTTTGGGTCAGTCTAATGTACAAGCTTAAATTGGGTTGACTTTTATGTGAACTGACTGAACCAGCAGTTGTCAGGTGGAGGTGGAGTATGCAGCTCGTTGGCAGGACCCCCAGGATAGCCGATTAGCACAGCACCACAAAGCAACGTCTTTCTGTCTTGTGTTTCTGTTTGTCCTAAAAAATGCAAACAAAAAATGCTTCCCTTAAACAAGCATTAAACATTTTAGTGTTACTGTTTTTTTTTTGTTTTTTTTTTAATTTCTGGTGGTTCTATTCAGGTTTTTTATATGCAAATTAAAATTAATTAAATAAATTAAATCAAATAACTTATATTACATCTAAAATGAGATGCATTTTTTTAATTCCTGTTTTTGTATCTCAAAGGGAACTGCAGAAACCACTGTTCATGAGGAACTGAAAATGAGGAATATGAGCATCTACATCTGTCGTGAGCCAAATGCAGTAGGAATCATCATTGAGGGAGTACCAGTCCTTACTCATCTTGGAAACCTGGCCAAAGCATGCTGCCTACTCCTGGGGTTGACATATGCACTTAATCTTGAGTATCCACCCAAGCTTTCCAAAACATTTGAGGTGTTTCAAAGACTTTTTGTGGGACTGGACACACTGCACCCAAAACCAACCCCCAAATTCATGACTCTCAAAAACAAGCTTCTAGCTTAGGCAGTCGGCCATGACTGTCAGCTTGCACTCATGAGCAGCTATTTTCTTGTGTCTGTTCAAAATCATTGTACATTGAGTGGAATTCTTCAGAATGTTGTAACAATTGTCCTGGTCAGGTTTTATACAAAGCTGCGGGTCATCGCTTCTGGTGTGTAAATTGATAAGTTTTTGTATGTTTTATACACACTAAGTTGCCCAACTGTGAAGCTGCAACTGGTCAGAAGGTCAGATCTGTGAGTTGTTTTATGTTAAGACGTTTAGTATAATGTGCACTGTTAAAAAAAAAAAAAAAAAAAGTACTCTGAATGCTCTACTAAGCAGCACATAATAATCTGAGGTCATGTATTCTTGTATGCACTTAATACAGAAGTTCTTGACTGTTTATATGCTGCAGCTCATTGCCATTGTTTGGATATGGCTTGTGAAGTTGTTTTTGTACTATGTACACGGTAAACAAACAAAAACTGCTGTGAAGGCATTCAAATGTTTTATTAATAATATGTACACAGTAAAAAAAAATAATAATCTGCAGGTCTTTTTTATGTTTTATACACACTAAATTGCCCCACTGTGAAGCTCCAGCTGGTCAGAAGGAGGGATCTGTGAGTTGTTTAAGTTAAAATATACACACTGAAAGACAGTACTGTGAAGGTGTTCTGCTTGTGAATTGTTGCAGAAGTACAGACAATCTTAATGTTAAATTGTTTTAGTAAGAAACCGTACTGTGAATGTTCTAAGTAAAACTTAAGATGCTGAGGTCATGCATTCTTTTATTCACTAAATACTGATGTTCTTGACTGTTAATACTGTCCAGCTTAGACACTGTTTGGATATGGCTTGTGAGAATGTTTTAATAACGTGTACGGTTAAAAAAAAAGAACTACTGTGAAGGTGTTCTATACAGCACTTTAAAAAGTTGAGGTCATGCACTATGTACTAAATATGGATGTTGATTGTTCATACTGTCCAGCTCATTGCCACTGTTTTGATATGTTAATAATTTAATAAAGGTTGGAATTTAATATGTCTTGTTTTTTTATTGTTATGCTAACTATTTTTAAGCAGTTTCCATTTTCAAAAGTAAGAAAGGGTGAATTGGTCAAAATTAATAAAATAGAGTACAAAAAAATCTATTTAACATTTAAATGTTACTTATTTTAACGAAGTCTTGTGTATTTAATATGCTGATGTTTTTAACATAGATTTTACTCAATTTTTTGGCTTTTTCTGTAAACGCAACTTTATCTTTTTGCATACGTCGAAATGCATATTATTAAGTTCTCCTTACTCAAAATACCAATTAGTTGACTAAACTTACAAAAAGTGGTTGGAAACTGTTGCCTTATTTTTATTGACTTAGATCTAGGCAACAGTTTTTGCAGTGTAGTATTTCTGCTGCCGATTCCTCCACCAACACAAATCTGCTCCTGTGGCTGAGACCAAGACTTTATTGTCATGCCAGGAAAACAGACTATCTTGGTGAATATCAATGGTATGTTGTCACTTCCTTCTACTTTGTATCCCATCACAGTGTGATAGTGGCTCACTGTAATCACTTTGTCCTGTTTCTTACGTATATTTGTGAAATGACAGATGAACTTTTGTTTTCAGGTCCATACAATCTGTGTCTGCCTACTGTGTGTTGCCCACATTGCTCTTGCAAGTGAACCCCAGGGATCATTGACCTGATAAGTTGCAGATACTGCCCAGCAAAAGCAAGCTGCCAAATACTGTTCAAATTTGATGTCTTTACATCATTTGAGCAGGTGAAGTTAACCAGCCAGGTACGTCCCAGAAAGCATTTGTCCAAGTGCTTGAACATAGGGCCCAACGCACAGGACGGGTAAGAACTCTTGTCATTCAAAATTCTGAATTCCAAACTGCAAAGTTTTTAATTGACATCCTTGCCATCCTTTTCAGATGGGCAGTATAGGTGGTGATTCATTTCACAGGGTGTATCGCTTGAATTTTCCTTCTGCAATTGGAGAAAAGAGCATCTGTGCCTGGTCGAGCCCTGCATGTACACCAGACATGCTTGCTGTATCTGCAGATGGTAACAGAAAGCACTACCGCTTCAAGAAATCAAAGGGTCAGTGGAAGTAAATCGTAATTTCCACAGGCGACATAAAGACTGTAATTAAAACAAGGAAATTCTTCTAATTTTACAGGACAGATGAACCACTACTCTTTGATGGACTGTTCATTGCACACGATGCCAAAGTGTCTGCCTTTGTTGACCAGATAAGAAGCCAATTGTGATTGTAAGGTTTTATCCAACGATATTCCCCTTCTTTATTTTTACTTGTTTCCAGCCTACATGTAACAGATTGTATCTCCTTTCAGAGGAGTGGTCATGATGTCTGTGGCCCTGCAACATTTACAGCAGGGCGAGAAACCTCACAGAAGTCCAGGGCCAAGGTGGATGAGGAGGGCCTGGAAATTGCTGTTTGCAGACATGGAGTCTTGCTGCAAGGCTTAAATCACGAGCGTGGTGAAATATATGCCTACCCGTTGTTCCTGCAGAAGGAGCTGGCTGAAGCTGCAAGCATAACCTTCTTCTGTATGGACCTCACTTGCAGGTAACCTTGACTCGCCAAGTCATATCAGATGTTTTCACTTGTATTTTACACTGTGTTAATTTGTTACAGTTAGGAACACCAGGGCTAAAATCATACCTTTGAAAGTTGATATGGCTTTTGTGGTATCACCTCCACGTTCAGCAGTTATAAGGCATGATTTGCATAATTATTAATTTTGCAACGTTGTTCCTTGGTTGGCAACAGATAATTCACTGGTGACTTCCCCTGATTTGTCTCCTTATCATTATGTCAGTATGCACCCAAACACTACGAGAAGATGGCAGAGAAGTTGCCTGAGCTCCAACCACTCACAGTGATGAGGCCTTTTCTTTCTGTAATGCATGCCAAGGCTCATACTGGCAAATGTGAGGTACAGTGTGCAAGTTAAAAGTTTGTGTCATAAGAAGAGTGACCACATCAATCACTTAATATTTTGTTACCCCTTGTCAAATGGTAACATTTTAGACTTTATGAATTTACTTATTGCGTTATTTTAGGATGCAAATTCAAATGGAGTTTTTACACTAACAGTTGGTTTGTTCTGGCCTCCATCAGTTAATGAGTTTGTAAATTGAGGTGTTTTCTTCTTGGTTTAGCTTCTTTTCACACAGAGGAAAAATTCCAATCATGTGAGAACATTATCTCCACGTCCATCCATCCATTATCTACCGCTTATCCGCAGGGTCGCAGGGGGGCTGGAGCCTATCCCAGCTGTCTTAGGGCGGAAGGCAGGGTACACCCTGGACAAGTCGCCACCTCATCGCAGGGCACACAGAGACAGACAACCATTCACACTCACATTCACACCTACGGTCAAGTTAAATTAGCCAATTAACCTAATCCCCATGCATGTTTTTGGATGGTGGGAGGAAGCCGGAGTACCCGGAGAGAACCCACGCAGAACACGGGAGAACATGCAAACTCCATTATCTCCACGTATTGGTCAGATATATCTGGGGTGTATGCAGGAGAGTAAATACATGAAGTGTATAACTAGTGCATATATTTGTGTGTATGGGTGTTTATTTTGGAGCAGGTGAGGTGGGGTGGCAGAAACCAGGATGGTGCAGGAAATACTGTTGGTGAGGAGGTGGAGCAAGTCAACAGCTTTCTCTCAAGGGCAGCTCTGACCACAAAATACATGACCAAGTCAGGTTGGTTAAACAAATAAAATGCCATGCTTTGACATAGCACCAGATGAAAACATTGATTTGAATTTGCGTCTTTTTCTGTATTGTTTGTACAGGCAGAGCAGATATGATAACGATGCTTGCCATGGGATGGAACAACAGGAAGGTGGAGAGCCTCTACAAGACACTGGCAAAGCGATTTGTCAAAGTAAGAAGTTTTCACTGTATTTTAACATTCACATCTGTCATTTCATGGTTAAATTGACTGCATTACTATAGCATAGCTTTCTCCTGTTTGCAACCACTAAAAGCATACAGCAATATGGGGTTTTCCCAAGGATACTTTGACATGTAGACTGAAAAAGGACTAAGCGTTTTTCAACAGCAAATAGACAATTGAATAAAAAGTCTTCTCACATTGTATTTTTCTTTTGAAAACAATATAAATAGACTACACAGAGAGCAAAAATTGAAGCTGCAAATCTTCACCGTCTCCAGCACGAATTTCACATCTCTACAGATGACACAGAGCGGTGGAGTGGAAGATGTGATGAAGTGGGCAGCAACTGGTAAGTAACGTGGTCGCTGGTGTGTTGGTTTGGTATTGTCATTCATTTGGTGACATTTGGTTTTTAAATCTGCTTGTTTCTGTTTTCTAGAGAAACATGGGGCTCATAGCAGCCAGGAAGAACTCCAGAAAGAGATCGATGAGATCATCTATTCCCTCAGAAGGAAGAAGCATGATCTCTATCGACAAAATGGTATTTAGTATTACATCAGTCAACAAATTATGCTTTTGTGTCGTTCTTACTAATAATACTTTTTAACCAAACAGAGAGCAATCAAACAAGGCAACGGAAGCGGAGGAGACTAGGTGAACTGGAGAAGAAACTGCGAGAGAGGATCATGCAGTACAACACTGTTGCTGCCTGTGAGGAGAAGATTGACACAGAGGCAGCATGCAGTCTCTCTGATGATGTAGTTCTGCCTTGGGAAGCACAAGGAGATGGTAAGCAAAGTGTTGCATTTGTGTGGTTTAGAAAATAACAAAATTCAGTTGATGATTGATCTTAGTAGTATTTTTGTGTCATCATTTTAACATTGAGCTGTGAACATTGGTTTAACATACAGTGCAAAGTATATAGAAAAACATAGCAGTAGTATGACAACAACAACAACAACAAATTGGATTTTTGAAGATGATTATATTATCAGCTGTAAAACTGATAAGAAATTCTATCAAAAAGTCTATCAACAAATACCAAAAACCCATCCCATGAGAGCTGAGCCTTGCCCCTGGTCAAACCACTACAGACAGAAAATATCCATAGAATTTGAAGCTGTTTTTATAATGAGCTGTAATTCCAGCCACCAATTAAATATTAGTGAGCCACATACCATCAACACTGAGATTACTGTGTGATTATGGTGGAACATGTTTAAATGTTTTGATTCTGCCGCATCTCTTTTCCAAAATAGTGCTGAGCCTCTGTTTGAAGAGGCGACTTTTTGACCAGATCATGCTGGTCAGGCGTATGGAAGAGGAGAAACCGATCATTGTGAAGGAGATGACCCAGCATTATCAGTACCTGCGAAAGGCATTGGACAAGCTAGACAACCTCCTTCATCACACTGAAGAGAACATCAAGAACCACAGTATGTTCTACAAATATACTCTGTAAAAGGGGAGCGTATTCCCAGTGACTGACATTTATCAAATCTGGAGGCCTTTTTAATGTAAATCCAGCTCACTTTTTGTTAGTTTTTTTTTTTTTTTTTACATAGAAACAGCGACAGAGTTGGGCATTCTAACTGCATCACATTTCCAACTTCATCTGCCTAATTTTAAGTCATTTTTTTTCTTCACTTTTCAGTCAAGTTGCTCCTACAGATATGACAGAGGCCAGATACAAGGGACTGCGCTGTTGTCTTTTACAGAAGAAAGACATTCTACAAAAGAAAATGAGCATGATCACCAGCACCTATGGCCGTGCTGACACAGACATCAGTTTTTATGCTGGAAGAAAGTGTGGAGGACTGTGAAGAGGACAGCAGCAGTTCAGAACTTTCACAGGAAGAACTGTAGTTTGGCTGCATTATTGAAAGTTGTTGTTTACAGTCAAGCTACTATGCAAGGGCTAGAACCTGACTGGCCTGGTGGTGAGGGTGGTGCCAGAGCAGAGCAGTGATCTGCATCACGTCCAGTGGAAGGCCGGCACATATAAATTCATGTATGGTGTGATATGGTATGTGGATATGGTTTCTAATGTGTGATGTCAACACATCTGGACAGACAGGTTTATTCTTGAATATGTCTGGAGGAGCATTTATTGTATTATAATTATTATTATTATTATTGTTGTTTTTCTGTCCTGAAATGTGCAAACATAAACCGTGACATCAGGAATAAATACATGTCAGTTTAATCCACTTCTGCTGTGTCTTTTGTTTGAAACCCGTCTAACGTTTATATTATTATCATTATTATTTATTATTATAGAGTCTATTTGCACATTAAAAGGAAAATGAAGCCCAAAGGCTACATGTAAAGGCGAATTGTCAATGAAACCTATTCAGACTACACAGGGACGAACAGGGACGCTATGTTCTATTGTCTCACTGCTCTCTTGGGGTATGTTCACTAGCTGCAGTGTTTAGCTACGAGCGTTTATTATTAATCGATCTGATTGATTGACCTGTATGAGGTATCATCTTGGTGGGAAGCCACATAATATTTAAACAAACTTTAAACCACATTATCACTCCACAACAACAAAAATAGATCCAAGTCACGTGCCTCAGGAGTACTGTTTTCAAACATTGCAGAATCAATTCTGCCTTTGAACGTACCGTACCCTCTTCAGTCGGCGAAACAGAGCGACTGGAGTAAGTGCTAAAATAGCATTATTAAATGTTTAGGTTAATGTTTTTATGACGTAAACGTCTTCTCAAAGTATAAACATACATGATATGGTTCATTTTTGTTCTGTTAAAATAGATATTTTACAAAGACTAATGTCACAACTTAACCCTAACCTGGAAGAATGCTTGAAGAACTACAATTTGCAGACATGTGTTTCGCCAGATGTTTTGTAGTTCTAATATGTTTTCCCTATTATGTGACAAGGTTACAAGGAATCATGAAGTCACTTCAAAGCTTTTTGAGATTGGAAAGCACATTTTGGTCAAATTTGATATTTCTTATTATTTAGAAGGGAAAATTGTGTTTTTTCTGGGTTTTGACCCCATACAGTGGTGCGCCCTGTTGGATTACCCTCTGTTATGGTAGAGGAGGTCAAGAGCTTTCCAAAACTGTTGACATCATGTTTCTGACATATTTTGTTGCTGTCCTGTAAGTCTTCATGTGTCTCAATTTCAAGGTTCAAAGGTCACTCCTGAGGTGCAGGAACCTCACACAGATTTCACACTGATATATGTTAGTCTCCAGGCCGAGACCTTTCCAACGATGTATTCACTGTTGTCCTACGACAAAGTAGAATTTTTCATCTTGCTCCAAGCCAGCCCCTTTCAGATGTAGTTTCTCAGACCTTTATCAGGGCCAACTTGGATAAAATCAGAAAAAAACATGTTTTCAGGGGTATTTACTAGCTAAAGTGTTTAAGATATTGATGATTGGCCTATACACAATCATACTTCACATTTTGGATCAGTTTATACCCATTTTCTCCCCATTATCAACATCATATTTTATATGAATAGGGTTTGACCTTATCAAGGTTCAAAGGTCAAAATTTCAAAGCAGGATCCATTTATGTCTTGTTATTATCATGAAGTCAGCTGTCAGCTGAAGTTACTGTATTCTTGTAGTAAGAACAAAAGTGAACAATTCTAGGTGGCTTCATCTGAATTTACGTGATCTCAGGTGTTACACCATACTTGTTCCTCAAGTATACAGATTCTTCTCAGAGGGCTAAAAATATCATAAAATACATTGAAAAGTGCACCTATTTAGGTTGTTAATATACAAATTATAAACAATAATACAAATGTTATGTATAAGAAGGAACACAGCAAGCAACCGGTATATGTTGATTTTTATTATGATTTTATTACATATCTATCCAGATATAAAAACTGAGGTTATGCAATAAATAGAGCAGTTCACTTGACAGATCTGATACCTATCAGAAATGACATGAAATAATAATAATATAACATCAACAATATCAATCAACAACAATAACAATCTAACAAAATGACATATTGAAGAGTAAAACTTAATGTATATGGTTACCTAAAACATTTTTAACACCCTTCCAACACTGGAAACAATTTAGCAACACATTATGGTGTCAACTCTCAACATTGTCTTTTGGCTCCCATGAGTTTTTCCACTTTGCTCCACTGTAAGACAAACAGAGAGATGGCAGAAATCATTACTTTCACATTCTAACATTTGAAATATGTACCATGCTAACACTGTACAACTTACAATAAAACATGGAGTCTTCAGATATGTATTATCATCAAAATACCCTAAAATTAAAGTTTAAGCCCATTATTTGAGGATGTAACTGTGTAACTAACAAGTTACTGAGGGATAAAACTGCATTTCAATAAATTTATATAATAAAAGACGAGTATGCTCCTAATATAGGATAAATTGTTTATTTTGAGTTAATGTATAATGTTCCCATTCCTTTAATGTCACCCAAAAAATAAATTTACTTTTTTTTCTGTTTTAAATCCGATACACTACACTGCTCAAACAGTATTTGACACCTTTTGTAGACTGCTTGACAAACAGACTTTGCTGTCGCCAATCATACTGCAGTTTAAGTTGATAGAAATATTTATATTTTGTTAGTTCAGTTCCTAGGCTCCAGCCCCCCCGCGACCCAAAGAGGATAAGCGGTAGATAATGGATGGATGGATAGTTCAGTTCCTCTAACCCAATCACCATCAGTACAGTAAACTTCAGAAAACATACACACCATGCAGAGCAAGGTTGCCACTGTACCAACACCTCGACACAGCCCTTAACAAGACAAAAAAACACAAGGTAAAATTAGTAATTCCAAAATTTTTATGAATTAATAATTTATTTTCTTTAAAAAATGAACAGTAAATACAAGCTGAAGTCCAAGTGATTTCAAATAAAAAAGGGCAATGTGGCTAAACACTGACACTCTCTTTTTGATCAAAGCACTCTGACTTACTTCTGCTGGGACAATTACAATATCTGCTTCCAAAGACCTATTTTCATCATCAGTAATTTCTTATGCTTCTTGAAACAAACCTCCCTGACTCTTTGCCTCAGTATTTTTTTGTAGGTTGGAAAATGCTTGACCCTTGATGAATGGGACATTCTGAAATGAATGAAAATATATTAATCATTTGTTAACACACATCTTCTCCATATTGTCATGAGGAAAATGTTCAAAATAAACCTAACACTTCTAACAACAAAAATGAGTGGTAACTGTTAAGACCTGAACAGGACCTTTTTTTTCGATGACGTTACACTAACATGCCATGGAAGAAGGACAGTTTGGAGATAAGGAAATTTACCCAACCCACCACACGTTTGCTAATTTTTGAAAATGATCAATTTGATGATTTTTGAAGTCCTTTAACAATGCTAACATGCTACTGCTTAGGTAATCCTTGGTTATGATTATTATTTTATGATTATTTTCCTCTAAATACTGGCCACAAATACATCCATAACTAAAACAATTTTACTGTGTTCCCATCATCAGTGGGATGATTTATAGATAGTATGAACATGAGGAATAATCACAGCAACCAAAAATTCTTTGCATGAACTGTAAATATGAACATGTGAGTATTAAGCTTAGCAATACTGTGAACCTATCCTCATGGTACCTACATTACTCATCTTCTATCTTAACTATGTTGAGGTACTATATGATCATCCAATGACTTGACTTGCTATAAAAATTACTGTTGCATTTTGTGATCATTTGTAGAGATCTTGCCCAATCAAATCACACTGAAGCAGGTCCTGTTCCTTCATCTGAGAAAAGGCTAGAAAGAAACTGATCTGTCTAACTAAATGACTGACAAAGTAAATTCAAATGCAGTTTGGAGTCACAGAAACACACACATACCACTCGTGTCTGCATCCCTTCTTAATTTTCTTTTCCGCCAGTTGGTTGAGCAGGGGAGGTGGACACAGGAAGAACAAGGGAGGTGGACACAGGAGGAGCAATGGAGGTAGACATGGGAGGAGAACAGGGGGTGGACACAGGAGGAGCAATGGAGGTAGACATGGGAGGAGAACAGGAAGTGGACACAGGAGGAGTAGAAGAGGTAGACATGGGAGGAGAACAGGAAGTGGACACAGAAGGAGTAGAGGAGCTTGTTGAAGCAGGATTGTCACTCCTCCGTCCTGGTCACCACAGTCACTTTTGGGAAGAAGAAACTGTTTTGTGAATGTTGGCATAAGCAATCGCAAACCGAACATACACATGTCAAAGACGATTAGTCTATTGAAGCTGCACAAAGAAATAACTGATGTGAAGTATATGAAAAACAGTATACACCATATACAATAACAATTCATATGATAAGCTCATATCTTAAATCGTAATTAACATGATGCAGAGGTTTTACGTAACTGAGTAATCAAACTTTTTGTTTTTTGTTGCTGCAGTTGTTGACAAAGCTGCAGATGAACGAAACAATGGTATCGTGACGAAACAAGTTAAAAATAAACAATAAAAAAAAAATAATAAAACATTAATATTTAATATCTCCTTTCCTACTTGGATTAATCTTAAAGAAGTGGATCAGCATCAGTCGCTAGGATCTGAGCGACAATATTATCATTAGACATAAGTTGGCCAGACAGCTATAAAGGTCACTTGATCAGCTGTGCATTCCGGGGCGGCTACAGCTCAGTGGGTAGAGCGGCTTGATCAGTGATGAAAGATCGCTGGTCCTCCCCGGTGCATGTCGAAGTGTCTTTGAGCAAGATACTGAACCCCAAGTAAAGCAACTGCTCGTGTGTCATCTCTGACTCAGTACATGAATGTGGTATGAATGATACAGCGTTATGAGCTGTCAGTAGACAGACGCGATGCGCTGTAGTGCCTTAAAGCGCTGGGAATAGCGCTATGAGCTGTCAGTGGACGGCCAGTTTTTTTTTAAAATCATGATAAAGTTTGAATTTGAAATTATCTCTTGGCAACCTGGCAAGTGTATAATGTTTTGTTGTGTGGCGCCATCTGCTGGATAGGAGCGGCAATGAATTAACATAAATAACATCATCCTGGAAGGATTTACAGTGATATTTAGCATTTCACAGTAACCTTAATGTTTAGGTCAGATCTTTTTGAGCCATAAAAGAAACCAGTGTCATTTACTCCTTGTAATGTCTGATATTTGTTATTCCTGTTGTTGTAGCAGCAGGCTTTGTCCTTCGTGTTCCTGTGCAGTGATGCACTTCCTTTCCTCTTTTTTCCTGCAGAGAGCAACATCAACAAAGCAGCTTCATTTACATTTACTCCAGTACTGCACCTCAGTATACAATTTTGTTGCAATGGACATTTCTGCAGCATCATGAACGTATTGTTTTTCTCTTTTTTAATTAAAATAGAAAAATCTTACATTCATAGAAAGTAATACATTTCACAAGAGAACAGAAAGCCAAATTATCTACACATTAACAACTAAAGTGGTTAGCTAGCACCATCTACATGCTAATATTCACGGGTTGTCTGGCCAACTTATGTCTCATGATAATATTGTCGCTCAGATCCTAGCGACTGATGTTGATCCACTTCTTTTAGATTAATCCAAGTAGGAGAGGAGATATTAAATATTAACAATTAAATATTTGTTTTATTTTATTGCTTGTTTTTAATTTATTTTATTTTGTTACGATACCATTGTTTCGTTTCGATCCTGGCGACTGATGTTGATCCACTTCTTTTAGATTAATCCAAGTAGGAGAGGAGATATTAAATATTAACAATTAAATATTTTTTTTAATTTTATTGCTTGTTTTTAATTTATTTTATTTTGTTACGATACCATTGTTTCGTTTATCTGCAGCTTCGTCAAGCTAACTACAGTGTGGCAGCATCAGACAGGAAACCAATGTGACTTTCGTATTAAAATATTACATATTACAAGCAGATCATACCATCTGATACTTTAAGTAACTTTGATTAATAAATCAACATATAATCAATTAAGATGCATTATTATAGAATTAAAAAAAGTAAGACTTTATTGATCTACAGCCTAAAGTAACATTAAGGTTATGTATATAATAATAAATGATTATGACTCAGTAATATAACACAATATATTATTAAAACGTATTTGTTCACTTTTTACACAAACAAGTAGGCTATAATTTTCAATGTTGGACTATTTATACACTGTGGTATTACTCTTTTTACTTAATTAAAAGATGTAAATACTTCTTCCACTACTGTTAAATGGTATGATCTGCTTGTAATATGTAATATTTTAATACGAAACTCACATTGGTTTCCCGTCTGATGCTGCCACACTGTAGTTAGCTTGACGAAGCTGCAGATGAACGAAACAATGGTATCGTGACAAAACAAAACAAGTTAAAAATAAACAATACAATAAAAAAAAATAATAAAACGTTAATATTTAATATCTCCTCTCCAACTTGGATTAATCTTAAAGAAGTGGATCAGCATCAGTCGCTACACAGTAAATTCAGCAGAGTAAAATATGCTGTGATAAAGATTAGATACTCTGACAGTGTCATATTAACAATAATTAGAGTAAAATGCGCCCCTGTGCAGCCCAGTGTTGGTGAAAAATTTCAGTGTTAAATACACAGTGTAAAAAAGTACTCTAGGAGGCTACAGTGTCAAATCAAAGTTACACCAGACGGCCGTGAAGTACTCTGAGCAGTCCCGCTCAATTTCTCCTCATGCTGCAAACGGACCAAGAGTCTTGCATCCGCCATTTACCTGTCGTCGAATGACTGCGGTAAGTTTCTCTTATTAAACTAGGAATTTTTGATTTATATACAAAGAGAATTTATAATATCTCAGTTAAGTTTGATAACTGTACATTTCATATGAGGTATCTGTCATAGTGTGTCGAATTTTAAAGGATTAGGCTGACCACGTGGATGGCTAGCTTAAATGTGCATGCAATATTTGCATGCACACAACATGAACTCAACACAACATCAAGAGGTAACATTTTTAAGGCGGAGGTTCTTTGTGTTTTAACCAAAGTACAGTTAATCTCTCGAAGCGGCATGTTTGGGACTTGTCCTGGACAAGCTTTAGCCGTTACCGCAGTTTGTCTAACGGAGCGCTGGGACGAGTGAACGGCTGGGTCGTAGACTGTACTCCGCTGCATTGTTTTTGCCTGCGTTACCGAAGTCATCAGAGTTACAGCAGTAGTTTGTCCCCAACAACATATGCATTTTGCAACCCTTTTATCGTGGTGTCCATAACTGTAATGCTCCGGTAAGCTCATGTTGTATTTCATTTTTAAGTGTAGTGTTTTTCCTCTTTTGTGTAAATTTGCACGGACAAATGGCGCTTTTAAGCTTGTGGTTTTACTAAAAAAGTGTGAATGATGTCCAGGCATTACTGGTTCATTTGTACTCCTGATGTAATAGTATTAGCTTATGTAAGTTTATTAACTTTGTTACTGCTCCTCTGCTCTGTGTCACATCAGATCCGCTGCATGTTAGCCCACACACAGACACACACAGGCAGAGGCTAAACAAATACAGGGATCTTATAGTCAAAAAACTATAACTATTTTTTACATGTAAGTCTTAAATTTAAGATTTTATGTTACCCAAGACGGTCTGAGTCGAATATATTTGGAGATATTTAGAAAGAGCCACTTAATTGCTGTTTTTGATTGATGAAGACATGGATTGGATGGTTGGATTTTTAAAGGCTTGTGGACAGAGAAAGGATGGTACTTTTTTGACATAACTAACATTTATGTGGACATTTAAGAATTTATATGCATTATAGGGAAGAACAAACAAAGATTAGAAATTAAAACCTTCCAATATGTCTAGTGCAGCAGTGTCTTCTGGATATAAACAGAGAATTACTTTTAATTATCTTATGTAGTTCATTTAGTTTTCTGCTTTTTTTTTTTTAGATTTGTCTGGTATGTGATCTGGTGATGGTAAGTAACATTTCAATTATTTTTGGCATTAGTATTTGTGTTAGTGTTTACTCTCATGTTAAAGTGTGTGCTTTCTCACCTCAGATACAGCATGGCCTTAGGGCTTTAAATTTGAAATCTGATTATTTATTTTTCCAAATCCAACACGTATTCTGTATGCCAGCAAGAGCTAATGCTACTGCTCAATAGAGATGGGCAAAAATAAGTTTTATTCACATCAATCAACCTTTTTTGATTTTCTTTTATAAAAAAAGATACATTTACTGTATATACTAACAGTGCATAAACAAAAGATACATTATTCTGTTAATAGGTGCCACTAAAACTCACAGAATTAAAGTTTGTGACAAAAGCTTAAATTTTTTTATATAACTACAGTGAAGTTGAAGAAAATTTAGATTTCCACTTTAAAATGTAAGTTTTCTGAAAATAAGATTTATTGTTAAAACTGATTTATTGCCCAGGCCTACTGCTTGAGTGTGCTGTATATTGTTATAAGGATTCAGTTTTACTGTTTTTACAGATACCATCATGTTGATTAAAACAAAAATCAATAACGAACAGAAGTATGTTAAGATCAGTGAACCCAGTCTGGATGAGTTCCTGAATTCTGGTAAGCCATTTGTGACACACCCTTGTGAAAACAAAGAAAAGTGGATGTACATGTTGATAAATGCAAATGCAAATTATTTATGTAATTGGAATTTATCTGTATGTCTCCATTTCATGGTATTCATGGTATTTTAAGCATCTTTAGAGGTCACATCAATGAAGTGTTGATTTTTTATGGTCAGATATTTTATTTTTAGTTTGTCACCTCAACAGTTTGGTATCTAGAGAAGGTAACTAAGTCACTATGTTTCCCCAGCTTTCACAAAGTTCTCCATCCCACCTGTCACCAAAGGTGTCAGAGTTTTTGATGAGACAGGAACTGAGGTTGATGCAGTCGTCTTTGAAGAAGTGGCACAACAACCCAGTGCTGGCGTATTTACTATCCGATTTGACAATGGTAACTCTGTGTGGATTGCAATTTCTTTTGGCTTAACTAAGACACACTATCATCACACTTTCAGGTTTTTAAAAGATGACAAATAGTAGATGATTTTTCTTCCCCCCCACTTCCATCTCTCTCCTGAACAACATGTAGGTTCCCAGGGAACAGCTTCGTCTGCAAGTCCACAGCTTGATGTCACAGCTAATTCACCGCTTGAATCTTGGGCCTCTGACGATACAATCATCTTGGAACTCACAACCTGCAGCTCTGATGATACAATCATCCTTGAAGAGGATCTCAGCCCAGCCAGAAAACGGCAGAAGGCAGATGATGATGCCAAAAATGTAAGTTGATATATAAAATTTGGTTGTCATCTTCTTTTGCGGTTTGTATATGACTTTGTTGTGTCATCTTCTTTTAGGATTGTGTTATTTGCAACATATGACTAGGTGTGTTTACTAGGGATGCACGTGATTAGTCGACTATACGATTAAATGTCCCCTCCCTCGCTAGTCAGCACCAGAATTACTAGTCGTTTAAACTATTTGTCAATATTTTAGTCACGCACAATGCCAGTTATTTGTCACCTCTAAGATATTGTGAAATATAATTTGTTGTTAAATTAGCATAGACTTGTCTTTTCCTGTCCCTTAACAGGTAGTTGAAGCTGCACTCACCAAGAAACCTGGTGGAGACCGCATTGTCAAAGAATACAATCGTACCAAAGGTCTGACAGACTCTTCCCGGCGACAACTGGTTAACATCCTCACTGCAGACATGACTGAAACCTATGGGTAATTTAGATTGCCTTTTTTAAGTTAAATGTTTCCTGCATGATTATGCCATTTCACTTGTCAAACCATTTTTTTTCTATGCAAGTGGGGAAAACGTGTTTTGAGTGCCATTCTTTAACTCTCTTTGCTCTTTGTGGAAATTTAAATTAGTATACCAGTTTATTCTGTGCTTGACAGGACATCACCACCAAGGCATGTGAGAGAGACTTATGCTCGTGGCATTGTCTCCATGTTCCCCTACTTGATGGATCCATATTCCAAGAATGGCTATGTAAGCCTTTTGAACCTTACTTTTGAAGTATCATGCCATGCAAATATCACATTGCTATTTCTCAAGTAGTCCAGTGTTTACTTTTTGCTTCATGAGTTTGTTTGTTGTTACTCATACTTAAATCTACTTTCATAATTTAATTAACTGCTGCTGTTTTAATTTCTAATGACCGTATTATTTTGAAGGAACACTTCTATGATGGAGAAAGTGGCAGTGGTTACCTAGCATGGAGACTCAAAACCATTCAGAGGAAGAGTGTTTCATTGGAGAGCAGAGGGTCATCACGTCAGCTGAGGGGTGGTAGGCCGACAGCTAGAAGAGATCCTTCTATCAGTCCTCAGACCACCCTGAGTGAGGAGCAATGCGGGGAGGCCATATCCTTCATGAAGTATTCATCTGACGAGGCTGCCGTCATGCAGAAGATGAAGATGACGTTTGAATATCGTCGCAATATGGTCCTCGATGAAGACAGATCCTCAGAGGTTCTGACTGAATTTCCACGTTTCAAAGACATCAAAGGACTGGTAATTCAGTATTTAACAAATATTAGCATTAGGTCATTCAGAGGTAAATTAATATTGCAACCTTTTTGCCTCATATCAAGAGTGGCAATATAAAATCAATAAGTGCATCAACCGAAAGTACAAATTAAGTGTCCTGTCCTCATTATTACCTTGTATGCTGTGCCTAATTATATCTGCAGTCTGGAACTAAATTTTGTTAGTAATGCCACCAAACATATAAAATCTATTGTTTCTATGATTATGAAATATTTTATCTCCAACCATTCAAAAATATTTGGTTCTTTCAGGAAGTCAAAGGCACTTAATATTTCTGATTTAAATGAGGGGTAAATTGCACCTATAAATAACAATATGATGGCAATAATGGAAATCTGGTATCCTTTTTTCTGTTGCAGATAGAGCAAGACTTCATCCTGCAGTTTGGTGAAGATGTAGCGGCCAAGTTTTTGGAAAAGTAAGTCTCTATATCTTGCCCTAGTTTATGCTATGCTAAGTGAACATGGCGATATTGTGTTACTTAATAACCATAGATGTATGAAAAACTGATCTCAAAAAGGTTATTTTGTCACCAATTTTTTATAACATCAGTTGTCAGAATTTCTCATGTGGGAGTATCTGTCCAGGTGGCCCACTACATTCAAGCAAAAAGTCATCCAGCAGAGCAAGGCTCTTCCCACCTCAAGTGAGCTTGAGGAACTAATCTACTGTGCTGAAGCTACGTCAGGTGAAGAGGAAATGGATGACACCCTTGAATCTGGTATTTTTACTTTTGTACTCTTGTTTTTCTTCTATTACAGTTTTTTGAACTTTTTATTGTCTTAGTTGTGGCTCATGCATAATATTTTAGGTTTTGAGCTTATAGTACTCTCGTATTAATTAGTTTTTGTTTTTGTTTGTTTGTTTGTGTTGACAGGATGGGACAGCGATCTTTCCTCCATCCTTCTCCTCCTCCACTTGATTCCTCCCTTCCGCCCAAGGCCGTAAAAGACCAGGCAAAGTGTCAGCAGCTCAAGCCGAGAAACATCTTGTTGTGTTTAAGAAGGTTTGTATTTTTTTTATTTGTCAAAAATTTTTTTGTTTATGTTTTTGTCCTTTTGAATTGTCTGTATTTACAATGTATCAAGTTGGTCCTTGTGTAAAACTATTTTATCAAACAGTATAAATTATCTAATATCTTAGATCTTTGGAGAAAAAAATTATATACCTTCTTAATAAAATTTAAGACCTAACAAAAGAGATCTAAAGCAGTTAATCTTTGATATCCAGCATTTCATGTTAATTTTTTTCTGTCAGACTGGGACAAGCCTCCAGGAACACATTGATGCCATCAAGAGCCGCACTCAGCCCTACCTGCTCGCTGTTGGGATGAAAAGGAGCACAATCCATGACTTCTTCATCATTCTGGACAAGCAGGTCTTACCATGCAAGTCAAACAGTTCACTTGGAGCGTTCGATGAACTCTTTAAGACACACTTTGTATTTGGTATTAGTTACAGTCACATGCTTCACCACATGTACACCTTCATACAGACAACTGTGTACAACATAGATATCGGCAAAGTGCAGGAGAGTCCACGTGTTGCTGAGATGAGGGTTAGGATGTTACACTGAAGATGCATGTTTATATGTTTGAAGTGGTCAACATGTATTATGTGCTGCTGAATGCCATTATATTATGAGTGAATTTTTTTTTTATTTCACTCAGTTTTATGTGCAGCTATGGGGTTGATTTGTTTTGCTTGCAAGGCTCATTTTGTGAGCACCAACATGCTTATACGGCACATGCGATTGATTCATGGTTTCTGCCCTGGTAAATCACTACGCCTGAAATGTTCTCAGACAGGATGTTGTTGTGTTTTTGGCACTTTTTCGGGCTTCAGGAAACACCTAAATAAAAAACATACTGAGCAGATTGAGAGTGAAGTTAGAAACGATGTAGACAGTCACAGTGTTTCTGGTAATAGTGAGTTACAATATACTGAAGAGGCAGCCTGTAGCTCTCAAATCCTGCCAGTGCCCAGTATAAGTACTCGTGATATGTGTGCATCTGCCATTGCACAACTCCAGGTATCTGGTGTTGGCCAGTCTGCTTTGAATAATTTTGTATTGTCCATGGAAGAAGTTGCACTGGAGTTGCATAATCAAGCTAAAGATGCTGCTCTCGAATGTTTATCTCCTCAGGATACAAGCACAAAATCTAAAATTGAACAAAGTTTTGAAAAACTCAAAATCCTTTTACTACATTAAATACAGAATCAAAACGAAAAGCATATTTTGACCAGAAATGGAATACAGTTGAACCTGTTGAAAAAGTACTCGGTGTCAGATTTGAAAACAGAAGAAACAGAAGCACTGGAACTTACAATCAGGTAGTTGTAACTGATAAATTTGCCTACATTCCAATTTTAGAAACACTGCAGTCTATTCTCAGAAACCCAAACCTTTGTGATATGTTTACATCTAGTCACACTGCCAGGGATAGTGTATATTTAGATTTAAAAGATGGCGCTTATATGAAGAGACATCCTCTTTTCTCTAAGGATCATGATGCACTGCAAATTCAATTATTTTATGATGACTTTGAGACTGCCAATCCATTGGGATCCAAAAGAGGGGTGCATAAATTAGGGGGGATATATTTTACTTTGCGAAATTTTCCACCAAGACTAAATTCATCTTTAGTCAACATACATTTGTGTGCATTGTTTCATGCCCAGGACATAAAAACTTATGGGTTTGATGCCATACTTGAGCCAATCATCAAAGACTTGAGAGTACTAAACAGATGGAATTAAAGTTCCGATGTTTAAAAATCCTGTTCAAGGCAGCATTGTGCAAGTGACAGGAGCTAATCTTGCTATACATGGACTGTTTGGGTTTGTGGAATCGTTCAGTGCTCAGAAATTGTTGTCGGTTTTGTATCATGGAGAAAAGTGATTTTCAAACTATATTCTGTGAGCATGAAGAGAGTGTTGTTTTGCGAACAAAGGACATGCATACTGATCATTGCAGTGCTATACAAAAAAATCCACATCTACCTCATGTATACGGTGTAAAGCGTACATGTTTATTAAACTCTCTACAGTATTTTCACACATCTGATAATCATGCTGTAGATATCATGCATGACATTTTAGAAGGAGTAGCACAATTTGAGGCAAAACTTATTTTGGAGTACATACTGGACAACTACTTGACTGCTAAAGAACTGGCTGCTAGAATAGAGTCATTCAACTATGGCTACACAGAGAGGAGAAACCGTCCCCCAGCAGTAAAGTTATCTGATGGAAGTAATGATCTGGGACTGAATGCAATTCAGACCTGGTGTTTATTAAGCAACATGCCATTGATATTTGGAGATCTAGTGCAGCGAGACAATGAGTACTGGCATCTTTTAATATTACTTCTGCACATAGTAAATATAGTGTTTTCCCCAGCTCTAACAGACGGTATGACAATCTTTCTGAAAAAATTATTGTTGAGCATCATCAGCTTTTTAAACGTCTGTTTCCATCTAAAACCTCTTGCCCAAGCATCATTTCATGATGCATTATCCTCGATGCATCACGAAAAATTGGACCTATTTTTCATATGTGGTGTATGCGCTATGAGGCAAAGCACAACTTTTCAAGACACAACTAAAGAGTTTCAAAATATCACAAAGACACTGGCTAAAAAGCACCAAAGATACATGGCTCTGCATTGGGAGTCTTTCAGCCAGTGTAGGTTAACAACTGGTCCTGGAAAGATGATGCAACTTGAGAATTAGAAAATGGTCCTGAAGTTGCTGCCAAACTAAATGCTGCACAATCTACAAATGTGCTGTTGGTGAACTGGGTAAAGCACTTTGGCACAGAATACCGACCTGGCTTACTAGTGTGCATTGAGGTAGCTGATGAGATGCCAGTTTTTTGTAAGATTCATAATATTATTGTAAAAGATGAACAAGTTGTACTAACTGGCTCAGGTGTGGAAACCATTTGTTTTGAAGAACATTACCATACATTTAAAGTCTTGTTAAAGCCATTCCAGGCACTTCGGGTGTTTGATGTTCAAGAGCTGTTCTACTTTAAACCCGTGGATGTTCAGATGGCATATGGACCAACAGACTCCTCCCTTTTCATAGTTCCGTACTGCCATCTAATGAAGGTTTAGATGAGTGTTTTTAAATCAAAAGCAGTGCTAATGTTTTATGGAGACTGACGTATTTCTATTTCTTGTCACAATTTTAAGATTTGCAGATTGCACACATTTCCTCTTGAAGGTATATTGCTAGTTGAAAACTTAAAACCCTGAGGTTTAAGTTTTATGTTGAATAAATTGCTATAAATAATGTATGTTGTGGCATTATTTTTTTCCGCCTTTAAAAGTATTTAAATGTGGATGGTTAAGGAGGAAATCACAATTTACTACTGTAATTTTACTGAAAATAATTTAATTGATATTTAAGGTGTTGGGTAAGAAAAATACTTGAGAGTAAATATATAGAGGGGAATTATTTAACACTAGTAGGAAAAGGTTATATGAGAACACTAGAGTTGTTTCTCAATCAACACTTGTAGTGAAGTAAGTTTAACACTTGGAAAGAGTTAATAAATAAGAGTAATTACTGATTAACACTTAATACCAATTAGTGTTGAATTCAAGCAACACCCACAGTGTTATTTTCTTTATAGAGTAAAACTTATTTAACACTTTCAAGTGTAATTAAGTGCAAAATATTAACTCTAACTAGAGTTAAATTGACACTGAAATTTCAACACTACCTTCGGTGTAAATTTTACACTCTGTAGATAAGGACCATATGTTCACTGACTCAGTGTTGAAATTGACTCTTTAAGTGTTAAATATACACTGCCGATTTTACTGTGTAGGATCTGAGCGACAATATTATCATTAGACATAAATTGGCCAGACAACTATAAAGGTCACTTGATCAGCTGTGCATTCCGGGGCGGCTACAGCTCAGTGGGTAGAGCGGCTTGATCAGTGATCGAAAGAAAGATCGAAAGGTTCGAGTCCTCCCCGGTGCATGTCGAAGTGTCTTTGAGCAAGATACTGAACCCCACGTAGAGCAACTGCTCGTGTGTCATCTCTGTCTCAGTGCATGAATGTGGTATGAATGATACAGCGTTATGAGCTGTCAGTAGACAGACGCGATGCGCTGTAGTGCCTTAAAGCGCTGGGAATAGCGCTATGAGCTGTCAGTGGACGGCCAATTTTTTTTTTTAAATCACGATAAAGTTTGAATTTGGCAACCTGGCAAGTGTATAATGTTTTGTTGTGTGGCGCCATCTGCTGGATAGGAGCGGCAATGAATTAACATAAATAACATCATCCTGGAAGGATTTACAGTGATATTTAGCATTTCACAGTAACCTTAATGTTTAGGTCAGATCTTTTTGAGCCATAAAAGAAACCAGTGTCATTTACTCCTTGTAATGTCTGATATTTGTTATTCCTGTTGTTGTACCAGCAGGCTTTGTCCGTCGTGTTCCTGTGCAGTGATGCACTTCCTTTCCTCTTTTTTTTTTTCCTGCAGAGAGCAACATCAACAAAGCAGCTTCATTTACATTTACTCCAGTACTGCACCTCAGTATACAATTTTGTTGCAATGGACATTTCTGCAGCATCATGAACGTATTGTTTTTCTCTTTTTTAATTAAAATAGAAAAATCTTACATTCATAGAAAGTAATACATTTCACAAGAGAACAGACAGCCAAATTATCTACACATTAACAACTAAAGTGGTTAGCTAGCACCATCTAGCTGCTAACATTCACGGGTTGTCTGGCCAACTTATGTCTCATGATAATATTGTCGCTCAGATCCTAGCGACTGATGTTGATCCACTTCTTTTAGATTAATCCAAGTAGGAGAGGAGATATTAAATATTAATAATTAAATATTTTTTATATTTTATTGCTTGTTTTTAATTTATTTTATTTTGTTACGATACCATTGTTTCGTTTCGATCCTGGCGACTGATGTTGATCCACTTCTTTTAGATTAATCCAAGTAGGAGAGGAGATATTAAATATTAACAATTAAATATTTGTTTTATTTTATTGCTTTTTTTTAATTTATTTTATTTTGTTACGATACCATTGTTTCGTTTCGATCCTGGCGACTGATGTTGATCCACTTCTTTTAGATTAATCCAAGTAGGAGAGGAGATATTAAATATTAACAATTAAATATTTTTTTTAATTTTATTGCTTGTTTTTAATTTATTTTATTTTGTTACGATACCATTGTTTCGTTTATCTGCAGCTTCGTCAAGCTAACTACAGTGTGGCAGCATCAGACAGGAAACTAATGTGACTTTCGTATTAAAATATTACATATTACAAGCAGATCATACCATCTGATACTTTAAGTAACTTTGATTAATAAATCAACATATAATCAATTATGATTCATTATTATAGATTTATAATAATTAAGACTTTATTGATCTACAGCCTGAAGTAACATTAAAGTTATGTATATAATAATAAATGATTATGACTCAGTAATATAACACTATATATTATTAAAACATATTTGTTCACTTTTTACACAAACAAGTAGGCTATAATTTTCAATGTTGGACTATTTATACACTGTGGTATTACTCTTTTTACTTAATTAAAAGATGTAAATACTTCTTCCACTACTGTTAAATGGTATGATCTGCTTGTAAATCTGCTTGTAAATAATAAGATTACTGTTGTCCTCCTATACGGTAAGTGTATCGCATCATTTCCAGTCTCAGCCGCTACTCTGTTGTTTCCTACAGCACTCTGAGCTGCTCTGCCACAAAAATAGTTTTGTCACTGTCTTCATCCACAGCGGTTAACGTCCCTTCCGTACATTTGTAGTGTACCAACCCTATCAAGCACTCTAAAACTTCCCCAGACTTTCCCTGTCACTCGTTGGTGTTTTCCAGCGGCATTTAGTGATAATGGTACGTGTAATAAGTTTAGCATGTTCGCGCTTTTGTAGGCGAGGCTTAGCGAGTTAGAAGCCCGGCTCCGCACCATCCAAAGTCCTAGTTATGCTTCCGTAGCTAGCCAGCCCCTAGCCGGTGCGAGCCGACCTAGCGTAGCTCCTGCTAGCGAGAGTGGGTGACTGTCCAAAGGAAGCGTAGTTTTAAACAGCCCACGGCTCACCACCGACCACGTCACGTTTCTAATAAGTTTCCCCCACTCAGCGACACACCCGCTGAGAAGCCAACCCTGGTTATTGGCAGCTCTATTCTTCGAAACGTGAAATTAGCGACACCGGCAACCATAGTCAAATGCATTCCGGGGACCAGAGCGGGCGACGTTGAATCCTATTTGAAACTGCTGGCTAAGGATAAGCGTAAATATAGGACTATTGTTATTCACGCTGGCAGTAATGACACCCGGTTACGCCAATCGGAGATCACAAAAATTAACGTGGAGTCAGTGTGTGCTTACGCTAAAACAATGTCGGACTCCGTAGTTTTCTCTGGTCCCCTCCCTAGCTTGGCCTCTGATGACATGTTTAGTCGCATGTCATCCTTCCACCGCTGGCTGTTGAGGTGGTGTCCAGTTAATGACGTGGGCTTCATCGATAATTGGAGCAGTTTCTGGGGAAAACCTGGTCTGATGAGGAGAGACTGCATCCATCCTACTTTGGAAGGAGCAGCTCTCATTTCTAGAAACATGGCTAAGTTTATTAGTCGACCTAACCCATGACACCCCAGGGTTGAGACCAGGAGACAGAGTTGTAGTTTAACACACTTCTCTGTGCTTCCATTAGAGCAGTCACCCACCCAGAACCCCATAGAAACGGTGTCTGTCCCACGACCACTGAAATCAGTTAAATCCATAGTAAACAAAAGGGGAGTTCAACAAAATAATTTAATAAAAATTAAATCCACTGCTGAAATAGTTAATCAGGACAGGAGAATTAAATGTGGACTTTTAAATATCAGGTCATTATCATCTAAAGCTCTACTAGTAAATGAATTAATATCAGATAACCAGGTTGATTTATTTTGTCTTACTGAAACCTGGTTGTGTCAAGATGATTATGTCAGCCTGAGTGAATCCACTCCTCCTAGTTATATTAATACTCACATTCCTAGAGATACAGGCCGTGGAGGAGGAGTTGCAGCCATTTTTGATTCTAGTCTATCGATCAAACCTAAACCTAAATTAAACTATGCGTCTTTGAAAGCCTGGTTCTTAGTCTTTCTCATCTTAAATGGAAAACAGAGAAACCAGTTTTATTTGTTATAGTGTACCGTGCTCCAGGTCCATATTCTGAATTTCTATCTGAGTTCTCTGAGTTTTTATCAACTTTAGTCCTGAGGAACTGATAAAGTCATTATT
>JAQQSB010001060.1:0-26439 GCA_029721515.1 Synanceia verrucosa | reverse complement strand
TTGCTGTAAAAATTATGTAGGTGGAGTGAACAGTGGCCCTCACAATCGCGATTTAAAAATATTTTTTCAGGCTGATTCTGAAACTGCTCTCCACTCTAGGTGTGTGGTTCTCCCACTCTAGTGCACTAATAGACACCCATGTTAAAGTCTGATTTTTGAAGATTTCATGGTCTGGAAAAAGTTGAAATGCTGAAGAAACTATACATTTTTTTAATTGAAGATGAATTATGAATATGTTGCCAGGAAAATTTGCTGCGTTTTGAAAGTTGAATGGAGTTTCTAGGTGAAAGCATGAGGGAGCTGTGACTGTTTGTTCGATGAAGAAAAAAATTTGAAATCCGACCCTTTCCCCATTCATTCCTATGGGACTTTTTCGGGCGGTTTTGGGGTCTAAGCGTCGCCATGGTAGCACGGCTTTGACGGAGAAAAGTAATAGCCATCGTGGCACGATCGAGACGCACGATTTGATATATCTCATGCCTGGGTGCACCTTACGGTACGACCCGCATTAATTGCCGAAAATCCCGTCTATAATAATAATAATAAAAACTAGACTAACTAGAAGAGCAATTGCTGAAGCAATTGCGGGGTGTGAATGCCCGCAGCTGAAGCTACGCTGCCGAATGCTAATGCTGGGTTGAATGTATGAATGAGAATGAATTGTATGAATTGAAATTTTGAAAATAAAAGCTGAAGCCAAACTGCTGAATGCTGGGTTGAATGTATGAATGAGAATGAATTGTATGAATAGAAATTTTGAAAATAAAAGCCTAAGCCAAACTGCTGAATGCTGGGTTGAATGTATGAATGAGAATGAGTGTATGAATTGAAATTTTGAAAATAAAAGCCTAAGCCAAACTGCTGAATGCTGGGTTGAATGTTTGAATGAGAATGAATTGTATGAATAGAAACTTTGAAAATAAAAGCCTAAGCCAAACTGCTGAATACTGGGTTGAATGTTTGAATGAGAATGAATTGTATGAATTGAAATTTTGAAAATGAAAGCTGAAGCCAAACTGCTGAATGCTGGGTTGAATGTTTGAATGAGAATGAATTGTATGAATTGAAATTTTGAAAATAAAAGCTGAAGCCAAACTGCTGAATGCTGGGTTGAATGTTTGAATGAAAATGAATTGTATGAATAGAAATTTTGAAAATAAAAGCTGAAGCCAAACTGCTGAATGCTGGGTTGAATGTAGTAGTATGAAGGTTAAGCAGAATGAATGTTGAAAAATTATGAATGTATAATTCATGAATTTGAATTTAAAAAGCTGAATGGTGAAAATGTTTGAATTTTATTCAAAAGTTGAGCGTTAAATGTGTGCCTGTCCCATATCCATGTTGCAATCAAACACACTCAAGCACGCACTACGTGCGTGCCTGACTTTGTTTCCTGTGAAGATTAAATCAGAATTGGGCTTTTATTTTGAAAGGACAGTCATAGACACAGCTTCCTGTGAGGAAACAGTTACCCCTCTGGAGTTTGACCTAATTCTGCTGGCCACCCCTGCATGACTTGGGCCCCCTTGGGCCCGGGCCCCCTTTAAAAAGTCTAGACACGCCCCTGGTCTGTCTGTGTGTGTGTGTGTGTGATTGATGATGTCATCCACTCTCTGTATCATGAGCATTGATCGATCAGAAGCCTGTATAAGCCCCAGGCAGGGTCACTTGAGGTCAACTGCCAAGAGCTGGGCCGTTTCCATGGAGACGGCCCTCCCTTCTCACTCCCTCTCCCTGCACCAGCTTCTGTCCCCTTAGGCTGCCATTCATTTGAACTGAGTCAGACCCTGCGAACTCCTCTAAATAACTCCCCAACCGTGGCGTCACGGCTTTGGGGTTTGGACCGTGGGCGGCAGGAGCTCCGACGATCGCAGCGGTGTCAATTTTATGTCTCTAGCCCACTCAGAAGGCTGACAGCGGCAGGTTAAACACAAGAGGTTTCTCTGCTTCCTCACGCCTTTTCCTCTGAAAAGAAATTTAACATTGGGCTCAATGGAGAGATTTTTGGAGGTGCCGCCCTATTTAAGGGTCTGGAGCCAAAACTATAAACCTGACAGACATGGGAGACACATCGCTACGACCGGGACAGAAATTTCCAACGTTTTGATGTAAAAATTATTTCGGTGGGGCGTGCGTAGCCCTCACAATCGCGATTTAAAAAAAAATTTCAGACAATTCAGACACTGCTCTCCACTCTAGGTGTGTAGTTCTCCCACTCTAGTGCACGCAATAGACACCCATGTTAAAGGCTGATTTTTGAAGATTTCATGGTCTGAGATATGATGAAATTGTGAATGAACCGTACATTTTTTGAATTGAAGATGAATTATGAGTATGTAGCCAGGAAAATTTCCTGCGTTTTGAAAGTTGAATGAAGTTTCTAAGTCCAATTATGAAGGAGTTATGAAGGTTTGTTCGAGGTTGAAAATTTTTGAAATTTGAAGCTCTCCCCATGCATTTCCAATGGGAAAATTTCGGTGAATTTTTGCCCATAACTCGGAAATTTTGAAGGTTACGGCTATGAAAAGTAATAGCAATAATGTCCCGATGAAGACGCACGTTTTGAAGTTTGTTTGAAGTTTCTAGGTTGAAATTTGTGGGAGAAGAAGCGTGCCAAAAAATGGGGGGGGAAGAAAAATAATAATAAAGAACACAGAATAACATAGGTTGTGAATGCTTCGCATTCACACCCAAAAATTCCTGAAGAAATTTTAATATGTGCCTGCACACACATGGCCGGGCCACCTTGGCGCCGGGCCATGTAGGCCCAGCCTGATGCATGCTGACCCTCTCCTGCACCGAAGCACGCACTTTGTGCGTGCCTGTCCCAGGTTCGTGTTGAAAACAAACACGCCGAAGCACGCACTACGTGCGTGCCTGTCCCAGGTTCATGTTGAAAACAAACACACCTTGTTTCCTGTGAAGATCAAATCAGAGTTTGGGGCTTTTACTTTGAAAGGATAGTCATCTCCACAGCTTCCCGTGAGGAAAAAAGTTACCCCTCCGAAGTTTGGGGCTTTTATTTTGAAAAAACAGACTTTTATTTTGAAGGAAACAGCCTGAGCTTCCTGTCTGTGTGTGTGATCAATGATGTCATCCACTCTCTGTATCATCAGCATTGACCTATGTATCATATCACAGACAGGGTCCCTTCAGTTCAAATACCACACACACACACAGCTGCTCTGTCACACTGTGCTTCTGATTATGAGCTGACCTGTCGAATCACCTCTCGTTTAAAAAAAAACTATAAGCAGTAGAGCTTAGATTTTTGCATGTGAATGATGCTATGGTGATGGAGGATCATGCATATCACCTAATTCTGCTGGCCACCCCTGCATGGCTTCCAACACCCCATGGGGCACCCCTATGGAAGAGTCTAGGCGCCCCTGGTCTGACTCCCACACTGGCTCCCACTGACTGCCATTGATTTCAAGCTGAGTCGGACCCTGCCGAACTCCTCTAAATAACTCCCCAACCGTAAGGCGTACAGCTTTGGGGTTTGGACCGTAGGTGGCAGGAGCTCGCGAGGATCGCAGCGATGTAAATTTTATGTCTCTAGCCCACTCAGAAGCCCGTCAGCGGCAGGTTAAACACAAGAGGTTTTCCTGCTTTCTCACGCCTTTTCCTCTGAAAATTAACATTGGGCCCAATGGAGAGATTTTTGGAGGTGCTGCCCTAATTAAGGGTCTGGAGCCAAAACCATAAATCTCAGAGACACAAGAGACACATCGCTACGACCGGGACGAAATTTCCAACGTTTTGCTGTAAAAATTATGTCAGTGGAGTGAACGTTGGCCCTCACAATCGCGATTTAAAAATATTTTTTTCAGACGATTCTGAAACTGCTCTCCACTCTAGGTGTGTAGTTCTCCCACTCTAGTGCACGCAATAGACACCCATGTTAAAGGCTGATTTTTGAAGATTTCATGGTCTGGAAAAAGTTGAAATGCTGAAGAAACTATACATTTTTTTAATTGAAGATGAATTATGAATATGTTGCCAGGAAAATTTGCTGCGTTTTGAAAGTTGAATGGAGTTTCTAGGTGAAAGCATGAGGGAGCTGTGACTGTTTGTTCGATGAAGAAAAAAATTTGAAATCCGACCCTTTCCCCATTCATTCCTATGGGACTTTTTTCGGCGGTTTTTGGGGTTCTAAGCGTTGCCACGGTAACGGCTTTGACGGAGAAAAGTAATAGCCATGGTGGCACGATCGAGACGCACGTTTTGATATATCTCATGCCTGGGTGCACCTTACGGTACGACCCGCATTAATTGCCGAAAATCCCGTCTATAATAATAATAATAAAAATAATAATAAAAAAGAAACCCTCGTCCTGAATACTAATATACTGGCGTTGCTGGCTAAAACACAGTGTTTTTATGATTTTGGGATTGATTTTTTGGTATTTTTGAGTATTTTTTATCATTTTACATCATATATGTGTGTTTTGGACCTACTACAAGCATTCATGGCAGGCTTCGCCTGCCATGAATGCTAAGACACTTGGGAACCCCAAAAGGAATAGTAATATGTGCCGCCGTGCTCGCAAGGCTGGCTTCGCCAGCCTTGCTCGACGGCAGGCACATAATAATAACTAGACTAAAAATTCCTGAAGAAATTTTAATATGTGCCTGCACACATGACGCCGGACCCACGCGACGCCGGGCCATGTAGGCCCAGCCTGATGCATGCTGACCCTCTCCTGCACCGAAGCACGCACTTCGTGCGTGCCTGTCCCAGGTTCATGTTGAAAACAAACACACCTTGTTTCCTGTGAAGATCAAATCAGAGTTCGGGGCTTTTATTTTGAAAGGACAGTCATAGCCACAGCTTCCTGTGAGGAAAAAAGTTACCCCTCTGAAGTTGGGGGCTTTTATTTTGAAAAAACAGACTTTTATTTTGAAGGAAACAGCCTGAGCTTCCTGTCTGTGTGTGTGAATCAATGATGTCATCCACTCTCTGTATCATTGGTAATGGGCAATCAGAAGCCTGTATCATATCATCACTTAATCTCTATATGTGTGTCTATGTGGATCTGATACACACACACCAACAACCAGTCACACTCTGCCACTGATGATGAGCTGACCTGTCGAATCACCTCTCGTATAAAAAAAACTATAAGCAGTAGAGCTTAGATTTTTGCATGTGAATGATGCTATGGTGATGGAGGTTCATGCATATCACCTAATTCTGCTGGCCACCCCTGCATGGCTTCAACACCCCATGGGGCACCCCTATGGAAAAGTCTAGGCGCGCCCTGGTCTGTCCCCACACTGGCTCCCACTGACTGCCATTGATTTCAAGCTGAGTCGGACCCTGTCAAACTCCTCTGAATAACTCAAGAACCGTGGGAGTATGGCTTTGGGGTTTGGGCCGAGAGGCGGCAGGAGCTCGCGAGGATCGCAGCGATGTAAATTTTATGTCTCTAGCCCACTCAGAAGCCCGTCAGCGGCAGGTTAAACACAAGAGGTTTTCCTGCTTTCTCACGCCTTTTCCTCTGAAAATTAACATTGGGCCCAATGGAGAGATTTTTGGAGGTGCTGCCCTAATTAAGGGTCTGGAGCCAAAACCATAAATCTCAGAGACACAAGAGACACATCGCTACGACCGGAGCCGAAATTTCAAACGTTTTGCTGTAAAAATTATGTCAGTGGAGTGAACGCGGCCCTCACAATCGCGATTTAAAAATATTTTTTTCAGGCGATTCTGAAACTGCTCTCCACTCTAGGTGTGTAGTTCTCCCACTCTAGTGCACGCAATAGACACCCATGTTAAAGGCTGATTTTTGAAGATTTCATGGTCTGGAAAAAGTTGAAATGCTGAAGAAACCATACATTTTTAATTGAAGATGAATTATGAATATGTTGCCAGGAAAATTTGCTGCGTTTTGAAAGTTGAATGGAGTTTCTAGGTGAAAGCATGAGGAGCTGTGACTGTTTGTTCGATGAAGAAAAAATTTGAAATCCGACCCTTTCCCCATTCATTCCTATGGGACTTTTTCGGCGGTTTTTGGGGTCTAAGCGTCGCCACGGTAGCAACTTTGACGGAGAAAAGTAATAGCCATGGTGGCACGATCGAGACGCACGTTTTGATATATCTCATGCCTGGGTGCACCTTACGGTACGACCCGCATTAATTGCCGAAAATCCCGTCTATAATAATAATAATAAAAACTAGACAAAAAATTCCTGAAGAAATTTTAATATGTGCCTGCACACATGACGCCGGACCCACGCGACGCCGGGCCATGTAGGCCCAGCCTGATGCATGCTGACCCTCTCCTGCACCGAAGCACGCGCCGTGCGTGCCTGTCCCAGGTTCGTGTTGAAAACAAACACACCTTGTTTCCTGTGAAGATCAAATCAGAGTTCGGGGCTTTTATTTTGAAAGGACAGTCATGGCCACAGCTTCCCGTGAGGAAAAAAGTTACCCCTCTGAAGTTGGGGACTTTTATTTTGAAGGAAACAGCCTGAGCTTCCTATCTGTGTGTATGAATCAATGATGTCACCCACTCTCTGTATCATCAGCATTGACCTATGCATCATATCACAGACAGGGTCCCTTCAGTTCAAATACCACACACACACACAGCTGCTCTGTCACACTATGCCTCTGATTATGAGCTGACCTGTCGAATCACCTCTCGTATAAAAAAAACTATAAGGAGTAGAGCTTAGATTTTTGCACGTGAATGATGCTATGGTGATGGAGGATCATGCATATCACCTAATTCTGCTGGCCACCCCTGCATGGCTTCAACACCCCATGGGGCACCCCTATGGAAAAGTCTAGGCGCGCCCCTGGTCTGTCCCCCACACTGGCTCCCACTGACTGCCATTGATTTCAAGCTGAGTCAGACCCTGTTGAACTCCTCTGAATAACTCAAGAACCGTAAGGAGTACGGGTTTGGGGTTTGGACGAGAGGCGGCAGGAGCTCGCGATGATCGCAGCAGTGTAAATTTTATGTCTCTAGCCCGCTCAGAAGGCAGACAGTGGCAAGTTAAACACAAGAGGTTTTCCTGCTTTGTCACGCCTTTTCCTCTGAAAATTAACATTGGGCCCAATGGAGAGATTTTTGGAGGTGCTGCCCTAATTAAGGGTCTGGAGCCAAAACCATAAATCTCAGAGACATAAGAGACACATCGCTACGACGGGGACGAAATTTCCAACGTTTTGCTGTAAAAATTATGTTGGTGGAGTGAACGCAGCCCTCACAATCGCAATTTAAAAATATTTTTTTCAGACGATTCTGAAACTGCTCTCCACTCTAGGTGTGTAGTTCTCCCACTCTAGTGCATAATAGACACCCATGTTAAAGGCTGATTTTTGAAGATTTCATTGTCTGGAAACAGTTGAAATGCTGAAGAAACTATACATGTTTTTAATTGAAGATGAATTATGAATATGTTGCCAGGAAAATTTGCTGCGTTTTGAAAGTTGAATGGAGTTTCTAGGTGAAAGAATGAGGGAGCTGTGACTCTTTGTTCGATGAAGAAAAAATTTGAAATCCGACCCTTTCCCCATTCATTCCTATGGGACTTTTTCGGCGGTTTTGGGGGTCTAGCGTCGTCACGGTAACGGCTTTGACGGAGAAAAGTAATAGCCATGGTGGCACGATCGAGGCATACGTTTTGATATATCTCATGCCTGGGTGCACCTTACGGTACGACCCGCATTAATTGCGAAGAAGTGGCTATAATAAAAATAATAATAATAGGAAAAAAATAAACCCTCGTCCTGAATACTAATAAGCGCGTTGCTGGCTTAAAACACAGCGTTTTTAGGATTTTTGGATGGATTTTTTGGATATTTGTTGGTATTTTTATCATTTTACATCAGATATGTGTGTGTTGGACCTACTACAAGCCTGCATGGCAGGCTTCGCCTGCCATGAATACTAAGACACTTGGGGAATCCCCAAAAGGAATAGTAATATGTGCCGCCCGTGCTGCGCAAGGCTGGCCATCAGCCTTGCTCGACGGCTGAGCACATAATAATAATAATAAAAAGAAACCTCGTCCTGGATACTAATAAGCGCGTTGCTGGCCAATACACACTCACTGTATGTTTTTGGGATGGATTTTTGGGGATTTTTATCATTTTCATCAATTATGTATGTTTTTGGACCTACTACAAGCATTCATGGCAGGCTTAGCCTGCCATGAATGCTAAGACACTGGGGAACCCCCAAAAGGAATAGTAATATGTGCCGCCGTGCTGCATAAAGGCTGGCTTCGCCATGCCTTGCTCGACGGCAGAGCACATAATAATAACTAGACAAAAAATTTCTGAAGAAATTTTTAATATGTGCCTGCACACATGACGCCGGGCCCACTGTGACGCCGGGCCATGTAGGCCCAGCCTGATGCATGCTGACCCTCTCCTGCACGAAGCACGCGCCGTGCGTGCCTGTCAGGTTCATGTTGAAAACAAACACACCTTGTTTCCTGTGAAGATTAAACCAGAGTTCGGGGCTTTTATTTTGAAAGGACAGTCATAGCCACAGCTTCCTGTAAGGAAACAGTTACTCCTCCGGAGTTTGGGGCTTGTATTTTGAAAAACGTGTCTGAGTCAGAGCAGTTAATCCTCTGTGTGTGTGTGTGTGTGTGTGTGTGTGTGTGTGTGTGTGTGTGTGTGTGTGCGTGCGTGTATGTGTGAGTTTGTGTGTGTGTGAGAGATCAATGATGTCACCCACTCTCTGTATCATCAGCATTGACCTATGCATCATATCACAGACAGGGTCCCTTCAGTTCAAATACCACACACACACACAGCTGCTCTGTCACACTATGCTTCTGATTATGAGCTGACCTGTCGAATCACCTCTCGTATAAAAAAAACTATAAGCAGTAGAGCTTAGACTTTTGCATGTGAATGATGCTATGGTGATGGAGGATCATGCATATCACCTAATTCTGCTGGCCACCCCTGCATGGCTTCAACACCCCATGGGGCACCCCCATGGAAAAGTCTAGGCGCGCCCCTGGTCTGTCCCCACACTGGCTCTCACTGACTGCCATTGATTTCAAGCTGAGTCAGACCCTGCCGAACTCCTCTAAATAACTCCCCAACCGTAAGGCGTACAGCTTTGGGGTTTGGACCGTGGCGGCAGGAGCTCGCGAGGATCGCAGCGATGTAAATTTTATGTCTCTAGCCCACTCAGAAGCCCGTCAGCGGCAGGTTAAACACAAGAGGTTTTCCTGCTTTCTCACGCCTTTTCCTCTGAAAATTAACATTGGGCCCAATGGAGAGATTTTTGGAGGTGCTGCCCTAATTAAGGGTCTGGAGCCAAAACCATAAATCTCAGAGACACAAGAGACACATCGCTAAGACCGGGACGAAATTTCAACGTTTTGCTGTAAAAATTATGTCGGTGGAGTGAGCGTGGCCCTCACAATCGCGATTTAAAAATATTTTTTCAGGCGATTCTGAAACTGTTCTCAACTCTAGGTGTGTAGTTCTCCCACTCTAGTGCACTTAATAGACACCCATGTTAAAGGCTGATTTTTGAAGATTTCATGGTCTGGAAAAAGTTGAAATGCTGAAGAAACTATACATTTTTAATTGAAGATGAATTATGAATATGTTGCCAGGAAAATTTGCTGCGTTTTGAAAGTTGAATGGAGTTTCTAGGTGAAAGCATGAGGGAGCTGTGACTGTTTGTTCGATGAAGAAAAAAATTTGAAATCCGACCCTTTCCCCATTCATTCCTATGGGACTTTTTTCGGCGGTTTTTGGGGTCTAGCGTCGCCACGGTAACGGCTTTGACGGAGAAAAGTAATAGCCATGGTGGCACGATCGAGACGCACGTTTTGATATATCTCATGCCTGGGTGCACCTTACGGTACGACCCGCATTAATTGCCGAAGAATGCGTCTATAATAATAATAATAAAAACTAGAAGAGCAATTGCTGAAGCAATTGCGGGGTGTGAATGCCCGCAGCTGAAGCTACGCTGCCGAATGCTAATGCTGGGTTGAATGTATGAATGAGAATGAATTGTATGAATTGAAATTTTCAAAATGAAAGCTGAAGCCAAACTGCTGAATGCTGGGTTGAATGTATGAATGAGAATGAATTGTATGAATTGAAATTTTGAAAATAAAAGCCTAAGCCAAACTGCTGAATGCTGGGTTGAATGTTTGAATGAGAATGAATTGTATGAATAGAAACTTTGAAAATAAAAGCCGAAGCCAAACTGCTGAATACTGGGTTGAATGTTTGAATGAGAATGAATTGTATGAATAGAAATTTTGAAAATGAAAGCTGAAGCCAAACTGCTGAATGCTGGGTTGAATGTTTGAATGAGAATGAATTGTATGAATAGAAATTTTGAAAATAAAAGCTGAAGCCAAACTGCTGAATGCTGGGTTGAATGGTTGAATGAGAATGAATTGTATGAATTGAAATTTTGAAAATAAAAGCTGAAGCCAAACTGCTGAATGCTGGGTTGAATGTTTGAATGAGAATGAATTGTATGAATAGAAATTTTGAAAATAAAAGCTGAAGCCAAACTGCTGAATGCTGGGTTGAATGGTTGAATGAGAATGAATTGTATGAATAGAAATTTTGAAAATAAAAGCTGAAGCCAAACTGCTGAATGCTGGGTTGAATGTAGTAGTATGAAGGTTAAGCAGAATGAATGTTGAAAAATTATGAATGTATAATTCATGAATTTGAATTTAAAAGCTGAATGGTGAAAATGTTTGAATTTTATTCAAAAGTTGAACGTTAAATGTGTGCCTGTCCCAGATCCATGTTGCAATCAAACACACCGAAGCACGCACTACGTGCGTGCCTGACTTTGTTTCCTGTGAAGACTCAATCAGAATTCGGGACTTTTATTTTGAAAGGACAGTCATAGACACAGCTTCCTGTGAGGAAACAGTCACCCCTTTGGAGTTTGACCTAATTCTGCTGGCCACCCCTGCATGACTTGGGCCCCCCTTGGGCCCGGGCCCCCCCTTTAAAAAAGTCTAGACACGCCCCTGGTCTGTCTGTGTGTGTGTTTGTGATTGATGATGTCATCCACTCTCTGTATCATGAGCATTGATCGATCAGAAGCCTGTATAAGCCCCAGGCAGGGTCACTTGAGGTCAACTGCCAAGAGCTGAGCCGTTTCCATAGAGACGGCCCCTCCCTTCTCACTCCCTCTCCCTGCACCAGCTTCTGTCGCCTTAGGCTGCCATTCATTTGAACTGAGTCAGACCCTGCCGAACTCCTCTAAATAACTCCCCAACCGTAAGGTATACGGCTTTGGGGTTTGGACCGTGGGCGGCAGGCGCTCGCGACGATCGCAGCGGTGTCAATTTTATGTCTCTAGCCCACTCAGAAGGCTGACAGCGGCAGGTTAAACACAAGAGGTTTCTCTGCTTCCTCACGCCTTTTCCTCTGAAATTTAACATTGGGCCCAATGGAGAGATTTTTGGAGGTGCCGCCATATTTAAGGGTCTGGAGCCAAAACTATAAACCTGACAGACATGGGAGACACATCGCTACGACCGGGACGAAATTTCCAACGTTTTGATGTAAAAATTATGTCCGTGGGGTGTACGTAGCCCTCACAATCGCGATTTAAAAATATTTTTTCAGGCGATTCAGACACCGCTCTCCACTCTAGGTGTGTAGTTCTCCCACTCTAGTGCACTAATAGACACCCATGTTAAAGGCTGATTTTTGAAGATTTCATGGTCTGAGATATGATGAAATTGTGAATGAACCGTACATTTTTTGAATTGAAGATGAATTATGAATATGTAGCCAGGAAAATTTGCTGCGTTTTGAAAGTTGAATGGAGTTTCTAAGTCCAATTATGAAGGAGTTATGAAGGTTTGTTCGAGGTTGAAAATTTTTGAAATTTGAAGCTCTCCCCATGCATTTCTAATGGGAAAATTTCGGTGAATTTTTGCCCATAACTCGGAAATTTTGAAGGTTACGGCTATGAAAAGTAATAGCAATAATGTCCCGATGAAGACGCACGTTTTGAAGTTTGTTTGAAGTTTCTAGGTTGAAATTTGTGGGAGAAGAAGCGTGCCAAAAAATGGGGGGGGAAGAAAAATAATAATAAAGAACACAGAATAACATAGGTTGTGAATGCTTCGCATTCACACCCAACTAGACTAAAAATTCCTGAAGAAATTTTAATATGTGCCTGCACACATGACGCCGGACCCACGCGACGCCGGGCCATGTAGGCCCAGCCTGATGCATGCTGACCTTCTCCTGCACCGAAGCACGCACTACGTGCGTGCCTGTCCCAGGTTCATGTTGCAAACAAACACACCTTGTTTCCTGTGAAGCTTATATCAGAGTTCGGGGCTTTTATTTTGAAAGGACAGTCATGGCCACAGCTTCCTGTGAGGAAAAAAGTTACCCCTCTGAAGTTGGGGGCTTTTATTTTGAAAAAACAGACTTTTATTTTGAAGGAAACAGCCTGAGCTTCCTGTCTGTGTGTGTGAATCAATGATGTCACCCACTCTCTGTATCATCAGCACTGACCTATGTATCATATCACAGACAGGGTCCCTTCAGTTCAAATACCACACACACACAGCTGCTCTGTCACACTATGCCTCTGATTATGAGCTGACCTGTCGAATCACCTCTCGTATAAAAAAAACTATAAGGAGTAGAGCTTAGATTTTTGCATGTGAATGATGCTATGGTGATGGAGGTTCATGCATATCACCTAATTCTACTGGCCACCCCTGCATGGCTTCAACACCCCATGGGGCACCCCTATGGAAAAGTCTAAGCGCCCCTGGTCTGTCCCCACACTGGCTCTCACTGACTGCCATTGATTTCAAGCTGAGTCAGACCCTGCCGAACTCCTCTAAATAACTCCCCAACCGTAAGGCGTACAGCTTTGGGGTTTGGACCGTAGGCGGCAGGAGCTCGCGAGGATCGCAGCGATGTAAATTTTATGTCTGTAGCCCACTCGGAAGCCCGTCAGCGGCAGGTTAAACACAAGAGGTTTTCCTGCTTTCTCACGCCTTTTCCTCTGAAAATTAACATTGGGCCCAATGGAGAGAATTTTGGGAGGCGCTGCCCTAATTAAGGGTCTGGAGCCAAAACCATAAATCACAGAGACATAAGAGACACATCGCTACGACCGGGACGAAATTTCCAACGTTTTGCTGTAAAAATTATGTCGGTGGAGTGAACGTGGCCCTCACAATCGCGATTTAAAAAAAAAAAAACTCAGAGGATTCTGAAACTGCTCTCCACTCTAGGTGTGTAGTTCTCCCACTCTAGTGCACGCAATAGACACCCATGTTAAAGGCTGATTTTTGAAGATTTCATGGTCTGGAAAAAGTTGAAATGCTGAAGAAACTATACATTTTTTTAATTGAAGATGAATTATGAATATGTAGCCAGGAAAATTTGCTGCGTTTTGCAAGTTGAATGGAGTTTCTAGGTGAAAGTATGAGGGAGCTGTGACTGTTTGTTTGCTGAAGAAAAAAGTTTGACGTCTGACCCTTTCCCCATTCATTCCTATGGGACTTTTTTCGGCGGTTTTTGGGGTCTAGCGTCACCACGGTAACGGCTTTGACGGAGAAAAGTAATAGCCATGGTGGCACATTCGAGACGCACGATTTGATATATCTCATGCCTGGGTGCACCTTACGGTACGACCCGCATTAATTGCCGAAGAAGTGGCTATAATAAAAATAATAATAATAGGAAAAAAAAATAAACCCTCGTCCTGAATACTAATAAGCGCGTTGCTGGCTTAAAACACAGTGTTTTTATGATTTTTGGATGGATTTTTTGGGTATTTTTGGTATTTTTATCATTTTACATCATATATGTGTGTTTTGGACCTACTACAAGCATTCATGGCAGGCTTCGCCTGCCATGAATCTCTAAGACACTGGGAACCCCCAAAAGGAATAGTAATATGTGCCGCCGTGCTGCAAGGCTGGCCATCAACCTTGCTCGACGGCAGGCACATAACTAGACTAAAAATTCCTGAAGAAATTTTAATATGTGCCTGCACACATGACGCCGGGCCCACGCGACGCCGGGCCATGTAGGCCCAGCCTGATGCATGCTGACCCTCTCCTGCACCGAAGCACGCACTTCGTGCGTGCTTGTCCCAGGTTGGTGTTGAAAACAAACACGCCGAAGCACGCACTACGTGCGTGCCTGTCCCAGGTTCGTGTTGAAAACAAACACACCTTGTTTCCTGTGACGCTTAAATCAGAGTTTGGGGCTTTTACTTTGAAAGGATAGTCATCTCCACAGCTTCCTGTGAGGAAAAAAGTTACCCCTCCGAAGTTTGGGGCTTTTATTTTGAAAAAACAGACTTTTATTTTGAAGGAAACAGCCTGACCTTCCTGTCTGTGTGTGTGAATCAATGATGTCACCCACTCTCTGTATCATCAGCACTGACCTATGTATCATATCACAGACAGGGTCCCTTCAGTTCAAATACCACACACACACAGCTGCTCTGTCACACTCTGCCACTGATTATGAGCTGACCTGTCGAATCATCTCTCGTATAAAAAAAACTACAAGGAGTAGAGCTTAGATTTTTGTATGTGAATGATGCTGTGGTGATGGAGGTTCATTCATATCACCTAATTCTGCTGGCCACCCCTGCATGGCTTCAACACCCCATGGGGCACCCCTATGGAAAAGTTTAGGCGCGCCCCTGGTCTGTCTCCCACACTGGCTCCCACTGACTGCCATTGATTTCAAGCTGAGTTGGACCATGCCAAACTCCTCTGAATAACTCAAGAACTGTAAGGAGTACGGGTTTGGGGTTTGGACGAGAGGCGGCAGGAGCTCGCGATGATCGCAGCGGTGTAAATTTTATGTCTCTAGCCCACTCAGAAGCCCATCAGCGGCAGGTTAAACACAAGAGGTTTTCCTGCTTTCTCACACCTTTTCCTCTGAAAATTAACATTGGGCCCAATGGAGAGATTTTTGGAGGTGCTGCCCTAATTAAGGGTCTGGAGCCAAAACCATAAATCTCAGAGACATAAGAGACACATCGCTACGACCGAGACGAAATTTCCAACGTTTTGCTGTAAAAATTATGTCAGTGGAGTGAACGTGGCCCTCACAATCGCGATTTAAAAATATTTTTTTCAGACGATTCTGAAACTGCTCTCCACTCTAGGTGTGTAGTTCTCCCACTCTAGTGCACGCAATAGACACCCATGTTAAAGGCTGATTTTTGAAGATTTCATGGTCTGGAAAAAGTTGAAATGCTGAAGAAACTATACATTTTTTTAATTGAAGATGAATTATGAATATGTTGCCAGGAAAATTTGCTGCGTTTTGAAAGTTGAATGGAGTTTCTAGGTGAAAGCATGAGGGAGCTGTGACTGTTTGTTCGATGAAGAAAAAAATTTGAAATCCGACCCTTTCCCCATTCATTCCTATGGGACTTTTTTCGGCGGTTTTTGGGGTCTAGCGTCGCCACGGTAACGGCTTTGACGGAGAAAAGTAATAGCCATGGTGGCACGATCGAGACGCACGTTTTGATATATCTCATGCCTGGGTGCACCTTACGGTACGACCCGCATTAATTGCCGAAAATCCCGTCTATAATAATAATAATAAAAACTAGACGAAAATTCCTGAAGAAATTTTAATATGTGCCTGCACACATGACGCCGGGCCCACGCGATGCCGGGCCATGTAGGCCCAGCCTGATGCATGCTGACCCTCTCCTGCACCGAAGCACGCACTTCGTGCGTGCCTGTCCCAGGTTTGTGTTGCAAACAAACACACCTTGTTTCCTGTGAAGATTAAACCAGAGTTCGGGGCTTTTATTTTGAAAGGACAGTCACGGCCACAGCTTCCTGTGAGGAAGTAGTTACTCCTCTGGAGTTTGGGGCTTTTATTTTGAAAACCAGAATTTTATTTTGAAAGAAACAGCTTGAGCCAGTGCTTCCTGTCTGTGTGTGTGAGATCAAGATGTCATGCACTCTCTCTATCTTTGGTGATGGGCAATCAGAAGGCTATATCATATCATCACTTAATCTCTATATGTGTGTCTATGTGGATCCCCCATCTGACACACACACACAGCTATGCCACTGATTATGAGCTGACCTGTCGAATCATCTCTCATATAAAAAAAACTATAAGCAGTAGAGCTTAGATTTTTGCATGTGAATGATGCTATGGTGATGGAGGTTCATGCATATCACCTAATTCTGCTGGCCACCCCTGCGTGGCTTCAACACCCCATGGGGCATCCCTATGGAAAAGTCTAGGCACGCCCCTGGTCTGTCCCCCACACTGGCTCCCACTGACTGCCATTGATTTCAAGCTGAGTCGGACCCTGTCAAACTCCTCTGAATAACTCAAGAACCGTAAGGAGTACGGCTTTGGGGTTTGGACGAGAGGCGGCAGGAGCTCGCGAGGATCGCAGCGATGTAAATTTTATGTCTCTAGCCCACTCAGAAGCCCGTCAGCGGCAGGTTAAACACAAGAGGTTTTCCTGCTTTCTCACGCCTTTCCTCTGAAAATTAACATTGGGCCCAATGGAGAGATTTTTGGAGGTGCTGCCCTAATTAAGGGTCTGGAGCCAAAACCATAAATCTCAGAGACACAAGAGACACATCGCTACGACCGGGACGAAATTTCCAACGTTTTGCTGTAAAAATTATGTCAGTGGAGTGAACGTGGCCCTCACAATCGCGATTTAAAAATATTTTTTTCAGACGATTCTGAAACTGCTCTCCACTCTAGGTGTGTAGTTCTCCCACTCTAGTGCATCCAATAGACACCCATGTTAAAGGCTGATTTTTGAAGATTTCATGGTCTGGAAAAAGTTGAAATGCTGAAGAAACTATACATTTTTTTAATTGAAGATGAATTATGAATATGTTGCCAGGAAAATTTGCTGCGTTTTGAAAGTTGAATGGAGTTTCTAGGTGAAAGCATGAGGGAGCTGTGACTGTTTGTTCGATGAAGAAAAAAATTTGAAATCCGACCCTTTCCCCATTCATTCCTATGGGACTTTTTTCGGCGGTTTTTGGGGTCTAGCGTCGCCACGGTAACGGCTTTGACGGAGAAAAGTAATAGCCATGGTGGCACGATCGAGACGCACGTTTTGATATATCTCATGCCTGGGTGCACCTTACGGTACGACCCGCATTAATTGCCGAAAATCCCGTCTATAATAATAATAATAAAAACTAGACTAAAAATTCCTGAAGAAATTTTAATATGTGCCTGCACACATGACGCCGGACCCACGCGACGCCGGGCCATGTAGGCCCAGCCTGATGCATGCTGACCCTCTCCTGCACCGAAGCACGCACTTCGTGCGTGCCTGTCCCAGGTTCGTGTTGAAAACAAACACGCCGAAGCACGCACTACGTGCGTGCCTGTCCCAGGTTCATGTTGAAAACAAACACACCTTGTTTCCTGTGAAGATCAAATCAGAGTTTGGGGCTTTTACTTTGAAAGGATAGTCATCTCCACAGCTTCCCGTGAGGAAAAAAGTTACCCCTCCGAAGTTTGGGGCTTTTATTTTGAAAAAACAGACTTTTATTTTGAAGGAAACAGCCTGAGCTTCCTGTCTGTGTGTGTGATCAATGATGTCATCCACTCTCTGTATCATCAGCATTGACCTATGTATCATATCACAGACAGGGTCCCTTCAGTTCAAATACCACACACACACAGCTGCTCTGTCACACTGTGCTTCTGATTATGAGCTGACCTGTCGAATCACCTCTCGTTTAAAAAAAAACTATAAGCAGTAGAGCTTAGATTTTTGCATGTGAATGATGCTATGGTGATGGAGGATCATGCATATCACCTAATTCTGCTGGCCACCCCTGCATGGCTTCAACACCCCATGGGGCACCCCTATGGAAAAGTCTAGGCGCGCCCCTGGTCTGACTCCCACACTGGCTCCCACTGACTGCCATTGATTTCAAGCTGAGTCGGACCATGCCAAACTCCTCTAAATAACTCCCCAACCGTAAGGCGTACAGCTTTGGGGTTTGGACCGTAGGTGGCAGGAGCTCGCGAGGATCGCAGCGATGTAAATTTTATGTCTCTAGCCCACTCAGAAGCCCGTCAGCGGCAGGTTAAACACAAGAGGTTTTCCTGCTTTCTCACGCCTTTTCCTCTGAAAATTAACATTGGGCCCAATGGAGAGATTTTTGGAGGTGCTGCCCTAATTAAGGGTCTGGAGCCAAAACCATAAATCTCAGAGACACAAGAGACACATCGCTACGACCGGGACGAAATTTCCAACGTTTTGCTGTAAAAATTATGTCAGTGGAGTGAACGTGGCCCCTCACAATCGCGATTTAAAAATATTTTTTCAGACGATTCTGAAACTGCTCTCCACTCTAGGTGTGTAGTTCTCCCACTCTAGTGCACTAATAGACACCCATGTTAAAGGCTGATTTTTGAAGATTTCATGGTCTGGAAAAAGTTGAAATGCTGAAGAAACTATACATTTTTAATTGAAGATGAATTATGAATATGTTGCCAGGAAAATTTGCTGCGTTTTGAAAGTTGAATGGAGTTTCTAGGTGAAAGCATGAGGGAGCTGTGACTGTTTGTTCGATGAAGAAAAAATTTGAAATCCGACCCTTTCCCCATTCATTCCTATGGGACTTTTTCGGCGGTTTTTGGGGTCTAAGCGTTGCCACGGTAACGGCTTTGACGGAGAAAAGTAATAGCCATGGTGGCACGATCGAGACGCACGCTTTGATATATCTCATGCCTGGGTGCACCTTACAGTACGACCCGCATTAATGCCGAAAATCCCGTCTATAATAATAATAATAAAAATAATAATAAAAAGAAACCCTCGTCCTGAATACTAATATACGCGTTGCTGGCTAAAACACAGTGTTTTTATGATTTTGGGATTGATTTTTTGGTATTTTTGGTATTTTTATCATTTTACATCATATATGTGTGTTTTGGACCTACTACAAGCATTCACTTGGCAGGCTTCGCCTGCCATGAATGCTCAGACACTTGGGGAACCCCCCAAAAGGAATAGTAATATGTGCCGCCGTGCTCGCAAGGCTGGCTTCGCCAGCCTTGCTCGACGGCAGGCACATAATAATAATAAAAAAGAAACCCTCGTCCTGAATACTAATATACGCGTTGCTGGCTAAAACACAGTGTTTTTATGATTTTGGGATGGATTTTTTGGGGATTTTTTGGGTTATTTTATCATTTTACATCATATATGTGTGTTTTGGACCTACTACAAGCATTCATGGCAGGCTTCGCCTGCCATGAATGCTAAGACACTTGGGGAACCCCCCCAAAAGCAATAGTAATATGTGCCGCCGTGCTCGCAAGGCTGGCTTCGCCAGCCTTGCTCGACGGCAGGCACATAACTAGACTAAAAATTCCTGAAGAAATTTTAATATGTGCCTGCACACATGACGCCGGACCCACGCGACGCCGGGCCATGTAGGCCCAGCCTGATGCATGCTGACCCTCTCTCCTGCACGAAGCACGCGCCGTGCGTGCTTGTCCCAGGTTGGTGTTGAAAACAAACACGCCCGAAGCACGCACTACGATGCGTGCCTGTCTGAGGTTCGTGTTGAAAACAAACACACCTTGTTTCCTGTGACGCTTAAATCAGAGTTTGGGGCTTTTACTTTGAAAGGATAGTCATCTCCACAGCTTCCTGTGAGGAAAAAAGTTACCCCTCCGAAGTTTGGGGCTTTTATTTTGAAAAAACAGACTTTTATTTTGAAGGAAACAGCCTGACCTTCCTGTCTGTGTGTGTGAATCAATGATGTCACCCACTCTCTGTATCATCAGCACTGACCTATGTATCATATCACAGACAGGGTCCCTTCAGTTCAAATACCACACACACACAGCTGCTCTGTCACACTCTGCCACTGATTATGAGCTGACCTGTCGAATCATCTCTCGTATAAAAAAAACTACAAGGAGTAGAGCTTAGATTTTTGTATGTGAATGATGCTGTGGTGATGGAGGTTCATTCATATCACCTAATTCTGCTGGCCACCCCTGCATGGCTTCAACACCCCATGGGGCACCCCTATGGAAAAGTTTAGGCGCGCCCCTGGTCTGTCTCCCACACTGGCTCCCACTGACTGCCATTGATTTCAAGCTGAGTTGGACCATGCCAAACTCCTCTGAATAACTCAAGAACTGTAAGGAGTACGGGTTTGGGGTTTGGACGAGAGGCGGCAGGAGCTCGCGATGATCGCAGCGGTGTAAATTTTATGTCTCTAGCCCACTCAGAAGCCCATCAGCGGCAGGTTAAACACAAGAGGTTTTCCTGCTTTCTCACACCTTTTCCTCTGAAAATTAACATTGGGCCCAATGGAGAGATTTTTGGAGGTGCTGCCCTAATTAAGGGTCTGGAGCCAAAACCATAAATCTCAGAGACATAAGAGACACATCGCTACGACCGAGACGAAATTTCCAACGTTTTGCTGTAAAAATTATGTCAGTGGAGTGAACGTGGCCCTCACAATCGCGATTTAAAAATATTTTTTTCAGACGATTCTGAAACTGCTCTCCACTCTAGGTGTGTAGTTCTCCCCACTCTAGTGCACGCAATAGACACCCATGTTAAAGGCTGATTTTTGAAGATTTCATGGTCTGGAAAAAGTTGAAATGCTGAAGAAACTATACATTTTTTTAATTGAAGATGAATTATGAATATGTTGCCAGGAAAATTTGCTGCGTTTTGAAAGTTGAATGGAGTTTCTAGGTGAAAGCATGAGGGAGCTGTGACTGTTTGTTCGATGAAGAAAAAAATTTGAAATCCGACCCTTTCCCCATTCATTCCTATGGGACTTTTTTCGGCGGTTTTTGGGGTCTAGCGTCGCCACGGTAACGGCTTTGACGGAGAAAAGTAATAGCCATGGTGGCACGATCGAGACGCACGTTTTGATATATCTCATGCCTGGGTGCACCTTGCAGTGCGACCGCATTAATTGCCGAAAATCCCGCCTATAATAATAATAATAAAAACTAGACAAAAAAATTCCTGAAGAAATTTTAATATGTGCCTGCACACATGACGCCGGACTCCACGCCGACGCCGGGCCATGTAGGCCCAGCCTGATGCATGCTGACCCTCTCCTGCACGAAGACGCAGACTGCGATGCGTGCCTCTCCAAGGTTCCGTGTTGAAAACAAACACACCTTGTTTCCTGTGAAGATCAAATCAGAGTTCGGGACTTTTATTTTGAAAGGACAGTCATGGCCACAGCTTCCTGTGAGGAAAAAAAGTTACCCCTCTGAAGTTGGGGACTTTTATTTTGAAGGAAACAGCCTGAGCTTCCTATCTGTGTGTATGAATCAATGATGTCATCCACTCTCTGTATCATCAGCATTGACCTATGCATCATATCACAGACAGGGTCCCTTCAGTTCAAATACCACACACACACACAGCTGCTCTGTCACACTATGCCTCTGATTATGAGCTGACCTGTCGAATCACCTCTCGTATAAAAAAACTATAAGGAGTAGAGCTTAGATTTTTGCACGTGGAATGATGCTATGGTGATGGAGGATCATGCATATCACCTAATTCTGCTGGCCACCCCTGCATGGCTTCAACACCCCATGGGGCACCCCTATGGAAAAGTCTAGGCGCGCCCTGGTCTGTCCCCCCACACTGGCTCCCACTGACTGCCATTGATTTCAAGCTGAGTCAGACCCTGTTGAACTCCTCTGAATAACTCAAGAACCGTAAGAGTACGGGTTTGGGGTTTGGACGAGAGGCGGCAGGAGCTCGCGATGATCGCAGCAGATGTAAATTTTATGTCTCTAGCCGCTCAGAAGGCAGACAGTGGCAAGTTAAACACAAGAGGTTTTCCTGCTTTGTCACGCCTTTTCCTCTGAAAATTAACATTGGGCCCAATGGAGAGATTTTTGGAGGTGCTGCCCTAATTAAGGGTCTGGAGCCAAAACCATAAATCTCAGAGACATAAGAGACACATCGCTACGACGGGGACGAAATTTCCAACGTTTTGCTGTAAAAATTATGTTGGTGGAGTGAACGCAGCCCTCACAATCGCAATTTAAAAATATTTTTTTCAGACGATTCTGAAACTGCTCTCCACTCTAGGTGTGTAGTTCTCCCACTCTAGTGCACGCAATAGACACCCATGTTAAAGGCTGATTTTTGAAGATTTCATGGTCTGGAAAAAGTTGAAATGCTGAAGAAACTATACATTTTTTTAATTGAAGATGAATTATGAATATGTTGCCAGGAAAATTTGCTGCGTTTTGAAAGTTGAATGGAGTTTCTAGGTGAAAGAATGAGGGAGCTGTGACTCTTTGTTCGATGAAGAAAAAAATTTGAAATCCGACCCTTTCCCCATTCATTCCTATGGGACTTTTTTCGGCGGTTTTTGGGGTCTAGCGTCGTCACGGTAACGGCTTTGACGGAGAAAAGTAATAGCCATGGTGGCACGATCGAGACGCACGTTTTGATATATCTCATGCCTGGGTGCACCTTACGGTACGACCCGCATTAATTGCCGAAGAAGTGGCTATAATAAAAATAATAATAAGGAAAAAAAATAAACCCTCGTCCTGAATACTAATAAAGCGGCGTTGCTGGCTTAAAACACAGCGTTTTATGATTTTGGATGGATTTTTGGGTATTTTTGGTATTTTTATCATTTACATCATATATGTGTGTTTGGACCTACTACAAGCATTCATGGCAGGCTTCGCCTGCCATGAATGCTAAGACACTGGGAATCCCCCAAAGGAATAGTAATATGTGCGCCCGTGCTGCATAAGGCTGGCCGCCAGCCTTGCTCGACGGCAGCACATAATAATAATAAAAAGAAACCCTCGTCCTGAATACTAATATACGCGTTGCTGGCTAAAACACAGTGTTTTTATGATTTTGGGATTGATTTTTTGGTATTTTTTGGTATTTTTTATCATTTTACATCATATATGTGTGTTTGGACCTACTACAAGCATTCATGGCAGGCTTCGCCTGCCATGAATGCTAAGACACTTGGGAACCCCCCAAAAGCAATAGTAATATGTGCCGCCCGTTGCTATAAGGCTGGCTTCGCCAGCCTTGCTCGACGGCAGGCACATAATAATAATAAAAAGAAACCCTCGTCCTGAATACTAATATACGCGTTGCTGGCTAAAACACAGTGTTTTTATGATTTTGGGATTGATTTTTTGGTATTTTTGGTATTTTTATCATTTTACATCATATATGTGTGTTTTGGACCTACTACAAGCATTCATGGCAGGCTTAGCCTGCCATGAATGCTAAGACACTTGGGGAACCCCCAAAAGCAATAGTAATATGTGCGCCGTGCTATAAAGGCTGGCTTCGCCAGCCTTGCTCGACGGCAGAGCACATAATAAAAAAGAAACCTCGTCCTGAATACTAATAAGCGTTGCTTTTAAGGATTTTGGAGTGGATTTTCTTGGGATTTTTTGGTATTTTTCATCATTTTTAATCATTTATTTGTTTTTGGACCTACTACAAGCATTCATGGCAGGCTTAGCCAGCCAAGAATTCTAAGACACATTGGGAACCCCCCCAAAACGAAAATAAATAAGTGCCGCCGTGCGCGCAAGGCTGGCTTCGCCAGCCTTGCTCGACGGCAGGCACATAACTAGACTAAAAATTCCTGAAGAAATTTTAATATGTGCCTGCACACATGACGCCGGACCCACGCGACGCCGGGCCATGTAGGCCCAGCCTGATGCATGCTGACCCTCTCCTGCACCGAAGCACGCACTTCGTGCGTGCCTGTCCCAGGTTCGTGTTGAAAACAAACACACCTTGTTTCCTGTGAAGATCAAATCAGAGTTCGGGGCTTTTATTTTGAAAGGACAGTCATGGCCACAGCTTCCCGTGAGGAAAAAAGTTACCCCTCTGAAGTTGGGGGCTTTTATTTTGAAAAAACAGACTTTTATTTTGAAGGAAACAGCCTGAGCTTCCTGTCTGTGTGTGTGATCAATGATGTCACCCACTCTCTGTATCATCAGCATTGACCTATGCATCATATCACAGACAGGGTCCCTTCAGTTTCAAATACCACACACACACACAGCTGCTCTGTCACACTATGCTTCTGATTATGAGCTGACCTGTCGAATCACCTCTCGTATAAAAAAAACTATAAGCAGTAGAGCTTAGATTTTTGCATGTGAATGATGCTGTGGTGATGGAGGTTCATGCATATCACCTAATTCTGCTGGCCACCTGCATGGCTTCAGCACCCCATGGGGCACCCTATGGAAAAGTCTAGGCACGCCCCTGGTCTGTCCCCACACTGGCTCTCATTGACTGCCATTGATTTCCAAGCTGAGTCAGACCCTGCCGAACTCCTCTAAATAACTCCCCAACCGTAAGGCGTACAGCTTTGGGGTTTGGACCGTGGCGGCAGGAGCTCGCGAGGATCGCAGCGATGTAAATTTTATGTCTCTAGCCCACTCAGAAGCCCGTCAGCGGCAGGTTAAACACAAGAGGTTTTCCTGCTTTCTCACGCCTTTTCCTCTGAAAATTAACATTGGGCCCAATGGAGAGAATTTTGGGAGGTGCTGCCCTAATTAAGGGTCTGGAGCCAAAACCATAAATCTCAGAGACATAAGAGACACATCGCTACGACCGGGACAGAAATTTCCAACGTTTTGCTGTAAAAATTATGTCAGTGGAGTGAACGTGGCCCTCACAATCGCGATTTAAAAATATTTTTTCAGGCGATTCTGAAACTGCTCTCCACTCTAGGTGTGTAGTTCTCCCCACTCTAGTGCACATAATAGACACCCATGTTTACAGAGAGCTGATTTTTGAAGATTTCATGGTCTGGAAAAAGTTGAAATGCTGAAGAAACCCATACATTTTTAATTGAAGATGAATGATGAATATGTTTGCCAGGAAAATTTGCTGCGTTTTGAAAGTTGAATGGAGTTTCCTCTAGGTGAAAGCATGAGGGAGCTGTATGACTGTTTGTTCAGATGAAAAAAAATTTGAAATCCGACCCTTTCCCCATTCATTTCCCTATGGGACTTTTTCGGCGTTTTGGGGTCTAGCGTCGCCGCTTGGTAACTTGGCTTTGACGGAGGAAAAGTAATAGCCATGGTGGCCGCGATCCCGAGACGCATACGCGTTTGATATATCTCATGCCTGGAGTGCACCTTCTGCATTACGACCCGCATTAGTGGTACCCGAAGAAGTGGCTATAATAAAAATAATAATAATAGGAAAAAAAAAAATAAACCCTCGTCCTGAATACTAATAAAGCGCGTTGCTGGCTTAAAACACAGTGTTTATATGATTTTTGGATGGATTTTTGGGTATTTTTGGTATTTTATCATTTTACATCATATATGTGTCTTTTGGACCTACCATAAGCATTCATGGCAGGCTTTATACTGCCATGAATATCTAATTACCTGGGGAACCCCAAAGGAATAGTAATATGTGCCGCCCGTTTTCTTTCCACTCAGAGGCTGGCTTCATCAGCCTTGCTCGACTATTTGAGCACATATAACTAGATCTAAAATTCCTGAAGAATTTTAATATGTGCCTGCACACATGACGCCGGACCTGTTATGTGCCGGGCCATGTGGAAGGCCCAGCCTGATGCATGCTGACCTTCTCCTGCACGAAGCACCTTGCCGTGCTGTACAATGTCCCAAGATTTGTGTTGCAAGAAACAAACACAACTTGTTTCCTGTGAAGATTAAAGCCAGAGTTCCGGGGCTTTTGTTTTGAAAGGACAGTCACGGCCACAGCTTCCTGTGAGGAAGTAGTTACTCCTCTCTGGAGTTTGGGCTTTTATTTTGAAAACCAGACTTTTATTTTTGAAGGAAACAGCCTGAGCTTCCTGTCTGTGTGTGCTGTGATCAATGATGTCATCCACTCTCTGTATCTCTGGTAACCATAAGTCAATCAGAAGCCTGGCCATCATATCATCACTTAATCTCTCTATATGTGTGTCTATGTGGATCCCCCATCTGACACACACTCACCTGTATCAAGTCACACTCTGCCACTGATTATGAGCTGACCTGTCAGAATCATCTCTCATATAAAAAAAAACTACAAGGGTAGAGCTTAGATTTTTGTATGTGAATGATGCTGTGGTGATGGAGGGGTTCATGCATATCACCTAATTCTGCTGGCCACCCCTGCGTGGCTTAGAGCACCTCATGGGGCACCCCTATGGAAAAAGTCTAGGCGCCCCTGAGGTACTGTCTCCACACACAGGCTCCCACTGACTGCCATTGATTTCAAGCTGAGTGGGACCATGCCCAAACTCCTCTGAATAACTCAAGAACCGTAAGAATGCGGGTTTGGGGTTTTATGGACGAGAGGCGGCAGGAGCTCGCGATGATACGCTTGGCGGTGTAAATTTTATGTCTCTAGCCCACTCAGAAGGCAGACAGCGCAGCAAGATTAAACACAAGAGGTTTTTCTCCTTTTTCAGATTTTT